>JAJOOR010016725.1:0-24639 GCA_036250505.1 Solanum acaule
ATATTAGACATCACATCGATGTTTGGCTTAGTTATTACTTCGCACCAATCGACACTAGACTATTAGATAGTATCACACTAAATCTATGTTGATAATTCTTTTCTTGTTGATTACCTCCTTGGTCTGGCAAGTAGCAACAAGACGAGTTCTAACGTTTGCAACTGCTAAAAAGACTTCTAAACGAAAGAATTATCAATGCATGCAAAACGCTATTCAAGAATTGCTTATTTACGATTATACTTTGTTAATCGCTCATGGTTCACACAACCCTAGTTGTGGAGTTTAGTTACCCATAATCATATGAACATAATTCATTGTTTTGGATGAAAGAATTATGAACTTACGTAATTGAGAATAACAAACCCATAATTTCAACTTGGATTTCAAAACCAAAATCTTCAAAACGAACTTAGGAAATTAAGAATTGCTAGAGTTGCAAGTTAATCTCCAAAGCCACAAACTAGAATTAAAATAATAAAGTCTAACCCCCAAAAACAAGGTTTACATACCCTATTTATAGAAAGCAAGTCCTAAATTAAAAGGGAAACAAAAGAAGGAAAGTTTGTTCAAGCATGCGTCTTCATTCCACGAGACTGACTCATGGACTGTCAATGGATCTACGGTCCATGAGTCCCTTCCGTCAGCCAGGACTTAGAAAATATTTCATCTTCCAAAATTCAGCTTCTCTGAAGCAAATGACAACACCAGTACGGACCGTATATCGATCTATGGTCCGTCAATCCCTCTCCGTAGCTCCACACTTAGAATCTTTAAATATTAGGTACTGGAACCCTCGCAGTATCATTCTACGGATCAACAGTACGGTCCGTAGATCAATCTACGGACCGTCAATGGCCACCGTGGTTCCACACTTGGTCAGATTTCCCTGATTTGCCTTCCATTCCTTGCCTACTGATCTACAATCACCATCTACGGAGTGTCAATGGACCTACGATCCGTAGATCACCTCCGTAGATGCCCTTTTCTGCATTTCTTTCAGCTGTCTCTTTACTTCCGTGCCTAAACATCTTTCCTACAAAACATAGTAAAAACACATAAAAACCAATACAATAAGGCCCTAGATACACACATCTCGAAAGTGAAATGTATTAAAAATATCATAAACTCACGGTATATCAACACCCTCAACTTAAATTCGTTGTTTGTCCTCAAGCGACGCACTAAGAATCTAAACGACACCTGTGTAGAAGCAAACATTTCAAGCACAAGCAATCACATGGCTTTGTACCCCATAACTCTTTTCGGGTGCAAACTCTGTTCTCTTAGACTCAACAAGCTAATTCATGCGGATCAAAATATGTCAAAGATCGACCAACCAACACACAACATACACTGTTTCACTATCACCAAGGTACCAACTTTCCGACAATGTAACTAGTCCCCTTACTTCAAACGAAATCCCTTTTTCACACAATGAATATGAATTTGAGTAGAAGGATTCATTCAACACTCACACTCAGAAGTAACTTCAAGTACAGTAAGTGGTTAATACTATATGCTTGTCCTTATTTTCACTGCTTAGACTCTCCAAATTAGATTCTAGGATCACTATAGGACTTTCTTGGCTTGTAACGTAGGCTCAGGGTCAGGTGTGGTACATTTGGGTACTTCTTAGTGACTTTCTGCCCTCCTTGACATTACGCTAGTCTTTCAACCTCATTTTGCCCTATTTTTGACATCCTACTGTTTTACCTTCTTTCCCTTGATTTTGTTCAACCATGGATGTGACTTTAGACTTAGTAGATCTTTTATTTTTCACTTTCATCTTTTTCTTGCGTTTTATTCTTTTCTTTAGCTTTAAACAAGTCACATCTTTTCCTCTCTTTTCTCTTTTTCAACATCAAACTCTTTTCGTACCCATTTTTCTTTCAGTTTCCTCTTTCATAGCCACCCTCAACTTATGGATTTTCCATTGGTTGAGGTGCACAATACCCGATGTTGGGTCAGGGCCAAGATTGAAGTTACTTTTTACATTAGCCACCCTCAACTTAGGCTTTTGGCCTAAGTCGAGGTGCACATGTCCAAGGAAGGACCGGGGCCAATATAGTAGATTATGGGAAAGTGAGTTCGGGGTTTAGAAAGAAATGGTCTAATTTAGGCTCAAAGCATTTGGATCAAAGGGAGCATTTATTTCATTTGGTTGGATCCTTCTTTTAGGCAATTTGTGGACTTATCAGAAGAAAGGCCTATGATCACTTCCTAGCCTCTAGAGTAAATTGTCTTAGCAGGACTAACCGGGTAAGTTCTAGATTTGCACAAAAACAGTTTGAACAATCAACTATTCTCACACACTCTTGTCACATAGTTTTATTAACAAATTATCAGATTACCCAATTCAAGGTTTAGCTTAAGTCATGCCATCAAGTTGATTCATTATCATGTCATACTAAGAGCCAACACATTCAACTTATTCTAACCTACATATTTTCATAAGCCATCATGCTTTTACACATACGATCCTAACACATACTGGTTCAACAGAAATTAAACAGTCTCTTGGGGAAAAAGAACACAGGCAAGAAAACCCCAAGAGAGGATTTATGAGTTGGGTTAGTCAGACTTCACCCTATCACTCACAATCCATTTACCCCACCCCCAATAAAAATAGATGCGATTGTCCCCAATGCATACAAAAACAGTAAAAGATAATGGATTGGGTGAAGCAAACCTGTGGCGCATAGCGCCAAAGATTCATCAACAAGCGGGTGGGTCCGATTTCCTGCAGCCCGTTGGAACAATACTTGGGTCGCCCTCAGTAGTGCCCACATCATCCATCATAGCACCCTCAGTAGTGCTCTCGGTTAGTCTAACCGCACCATCAGTAGTGCTCACAATGGCCCTCACAACAGACGGGACCTCTACAACTGGAGAAGAACTTGATGCCCCCGCAACACTCTTACGAACCCTCTGCTGGCGCAACTCTTCATCTAAACACGAAGCCTTTTTAGCCTCTTTCTCCTGCCTATGCTGTCTCTTTTGGTCTTTTTCCTCCTCAGTGCGACTAGAATGGTGCCTCTTACCTTTGGTATGTGTAGGCCCAGCCCTTCCTCGGCGGTCCCACTAAATAAAGCATCCAGCACCGTATCATCAGTCAACGCAGTAGGTGCAGCCTGAGAATCAACTATAAGGGTGGCAAGAATGGCATCAACGTCGGCCCGGAGACTGGCTAACTCAGTTTGAAAAAAGGATAGATCTATGGTCGGGATCGGTCGCTCGACTCTCAATTCAAAGGCATCGAGGTGCTTATTAATGGCATGGGCCTTCCAGTCCATCATACCTTCCGTCCTTCGCTCAATTCTGGCCTCGAACTCGGCTATCGATTTTGTATCCAAGGCTGGATGTGGTGCAGCAGTGTAGCCATCTGAGCCTCTAATTTCTGTACTCTGGCCAACGAGACAACAACAACTCCTGATGGTGGTGTGGACCTGGATGTGCTAGGAGCCCTACTAGCGGCCTGAGAAGAGGAGGGCGGGACAGTATCGGTGTGATCTGGTATAATGGGGTCACCGCCCTGTGCCTGCCCCACCGTGTCTGCATGATCTGTGCACAAGGGAGGTACCTCAACCTGGGGCTCTCTGCCAGGTGTCGCCATATTTGCCTCATATCGAATGAGGCCTATATCCAAAGTCCCAGTAGGGTGGATCAACCTATCACAATGCCAGATCGGCACTCCAGAGTCCCTGCACAATTGGAAAATCAAACATGGAAAGAGGTAAGTAGTGGAGGTCTTGAATGCCCTCTCGTGAATCTCTGCCAATAGCATGCGGACAAAGTCAATCTCCAATCCTGCTACTAATGCTGCAACCATGACCGCTCTATCCCATGTGAGTTGGTTGTCAACTTTTATAGGCGACACCCTGTTAAGCACCAACAACCAGAAGAACTTGGCCACAAAATATAATGTGGCCTTTAGGATACCCAACCGTGGTGTGACGACCCACTCCGCACGCTCACCATCTGAAGCAATGTATTTAGCCAACCATAGCGTAACAGCCTCTCGCTGCTCAGTATTTCTCTGGAAAGCGCCTCCCCGTCCCATCGATAATCAAACTCTGCTATGTGAAGTGACCAATAGTGACCCGTGGTAGATCCATAGAGAAAGCGGCTGATGGTGGCATGTGATATGTCCACCGGACAACCTCAGACCATAGTGGAAGTGAGAGGGTCCTGGGCTATGGGCTTGGAGTGCTTAGATATCAAACCACGGAGAGTGGCGGCATAGGAGGCGTAGAACTCCCGCACAATCTCCTAGTTATAAGTCCCTGAGTCTTGAGCCATCCAGTCACACATGTGAAGTTTAAAAAGCTGGTGGATGTCGGGGACAGTGTGCAAGCTCCCTGTGAAGACTCTACGCTCCTCTGTAATAAGTCGGGCCATCTTCTCTTTGTCATTTTTCATCTTGGCATCTTGATAAATTTTCCATTGGCCCTCAACACACCATATATTTGGCTCGCCGGCCACTAGAGTAGAGTCATCATTCTGTGGTGCTGGTACTGACTCCGAGCTAGTGGACTCATCAGACGAGGCTGCTTGTTCATTTTCGCCGGACCCTATAGCTGATTTACCAATGGACCCAGAAGCATGGGCAGATTCGGACCCTGAAGCATGGCTAGACTCAGAGCCCGAAGTATGGGCAGACTTGGAGTCGGACGTAGACCCATTAGCCGAACTGGAAGCAGCCCTAGTTGGTGACCCGATCAGTGTGTGCTCCTCATCAGACTGGGAGACAGTGACTACGTCGAGAATCACCTTCTGGGGGGTGCCTCTGGTGACTTGGGGTGCAGTGGGAGAGGTCCTTGTGTTGGAAGGAACGTATGCTGGATCCGTCTCCACATCGTTATCTTCGTCGATTAACCTAAAGCTAGGGGCAACATATTTTGACTTCCCCTGTTTCGTATAGGTGACTAGTTTCTTGGGTGCCATAGTACCTGCGGATGTGTAATTAGTACCAAAATAAACTAACAACACACTTGAAAAGAATTTAGAACTAAGAACAAACAAAAATGAAAAACAGAAAAAAAAAATCAGACAGTGGCTACAGTGGTCATCTACGGTGGGGACCTATGGTCCGTAGACTGATCTACGGTCCGTGGATTAGAGGACCAACTATATTGGTCGCAGATGGAAACCACAGATGTACAGAACAGTCCATAGATTGATCTACAGACCGTAGTCTACCTCCGTTGTTTCACACTATGTGAAATTTTCAAGTGCATCCAACCACGGACTTGATCTACGGTCCGTAGATTGATCTACGGTCCGTAGATTGATCTACGGTCTGTAGACGGGGTCTCGTGGATGGCATCTGTGCTAGGCTTCAGGCATGCTTTAATTTCAAGCCCATATATTTGACCATTTTCAACAGCATCCTAGTCTAATCATGCATTTCAACATTTAATCATGCTAGTTCATCATTCAAAGGGTTCCAGTTACTCAATTTGATAATTATTTCATACAAGATTCGGAACCCTAAGTCGAAACTTACATATAGACTAGCATTTAGACAGGTTTAACATACTATCAAGGCAACACAATCATGATCTATCATCCCAAGGGTTTTAGTACTTAAATTTTAGCATGCAATTACATACACTTAATTACCCAAGGTCAAGACCCGACTCCCGACTTTCTATATTCAGTCTATGAACCGAAATTCAAAGTGAGGGGAAAGCCTATTACCTTACAAGCAACGAGGAGTGGGGTGATTGCGTGATGACACTAAGCTTTTCAAGACCACACTAATCGCCTAGTTGCGCCGAACCCGTACACCAGACCTTGTGGGGAGTTTTGGGGATGAGTGGAGTTTTGGAGAGGAAAGGGAATTTAGGATTTTGGGGAAGAGAAAGGGAAGATTAATTGGTGATTATGGAGTGATTTAAGGGATTGGGGAATTTAAAAAAGGTTTGGGAGTAAAAGGACGGAAGTGGGAATGATTTAAAAGGTGGGATTTTTAAATAGGAGCGTCCGAGTCTGGTTAGTCCAACTTAGGGTTAGGACCTACGAGACCCCGCTTACAGTCCGTAGATCTATCTACGGTCCGTCAGTTGGGACCGTAGATCACCTTCTCACTTCGAAAAATTTAGACACTTACCTGGGATCTACGGACACCATTAACGGTTCGTTAATGAATTGATGGAACGTCGATGGGGTCCGTAGACCTCTGCACCAGACCATTTTCTGCAGATTTTTCACAGCGCACCTGCACATGTAGAAACCATTAGGCTATTCTTTTTTTACATTTTCTGGACACTTTTTAGACACGGACCCTATGCTAATTCTAGCCAACATAAGTACAAAACTAAAACACCTATCTAAATTAATACAGAGAATCAACTAAACAAAGAAAACTACTAGATGGAAAACAAAAACCTATTGTTGGCTAGATTGTACATCTTGGGTTGCCACTCAAGCAGCGCTTGATTTAACGTCACCGCACGACGCAGGCCTCTGGATTACTCAGAATTCATCCAGATGATAGGCCTCAACAGCTTCTTGCACACTTTCTGCGTTTCCCAGATAGATCTTGATACTTTGCCCGTTAACCATGAACCTTGTTCCTTCACTGTTCTCAAGTTCAACCGCTCCATGGGGGGAGTACTTTTGTGAGCAAAAATGGCCCGGTCCATTTGGATTTGAGTTTGCCCGGAAACAAGCGCAACCTAGAGTTGAATAGAAGCAAAAGATCACCCACAACAAATTCTCGCTTTTCAATTCTTTGATCATGATACCTCTTCATCTTCTCTTTGTACAGGGCTGAACTTTCATTAGCTTTTAGGCGAAATTCATCAAGAATATTCAATTCATTCATTCTTTGATTAGATGCGGCGCCCCAATCCAAATTTAGCTTCTTCATCGCCCACAAAGCTTTATGCTCTAGCTCTACTGGTAAATGGCAAGACTTACCATAAACAAGTTGGTAAGGAGACATACCTATGGGAATCTTGTATGCAGTGTGATAGGCCCATAGAGCATCATCAAGCTTCCTTGACCAATCCGTTCTATTAGCATTCACAGTCTTCGCCAAAATTTGTTTGATCTCTTTGTTGGACACTTCAACTTTCCCACTAGTCTGCGGATGGTAAAGAGTGGCTATATTATGGCCGACACCATATTTCTCAAGTAGCGCCTTGAACAACTTATTACAAAAGTGGGAACCTCCATCACTGATAATCGCCCTCGGTGTACTAAATCTAGAGAAGATATTCTTTTTCAAGAATGCGGTGACACTTTTACTCTCATTGTTGGGGAGCGCAACTGCTTCCACCCACTTCGATACATAATCAACCGCAACAAGAATATACTTCATCCCATGTGAACTCACAAATGGACCTATAAAATCAATGCCTCATACATCATAAGACTTGGCGAAATCATGAGCATCTTGGTGGATGGTAGGCCAGTAGTACCCATACTATAAAATCTTATGCACAGTCCGAATACCACTATGATGCCCACCAACAGGCAATGAATGACATGCTTAAAGTAAACTTAACATCTCAACCTCGGGCACACAGCGACGAATAATCCCATCAGCATAACTACGATACAAGTAAGGCTCATCCCAAAAGAATTTCTTCACATCATGCATAAAATTTTTCCTTTGGTGAAAAGACAAGTCCGGGGGCACCAAATCGCTTGCCAAATAATTAGCAAAGTCTGCGAACCAAGGAATCAGATCATGAGAAGCAGCCAATACCTATTCATCTAGAAAAGCATCATTAATCTCAACCCTATCACCAAGCTATAGCATAGCCTCTTCCTCTGATTTGGACAAGTGATCGGCAACTTGATTTTCGGTCCCCTTTCTATCTTTTACCACAAAGTCAAACTCATGCAGCAACAATACCCATCTAATCAACCTCGGTTTTGCATCCTTCTTCGCCACCAAATACCTCAATGCAGAATGGTCAGTATGCACTATGAACCTAGTACCAAGCAAGTAGGATCGAAATTTCTCGAATGCAAAAACCACCGCAAGAAGTTCCTGTTCAGTCAAAGTATAATTCTTCTGGGCCACATTTAGAGCTTTGCTAGCATAATAAATAGGGTGAAGAATTTTCTCTCCTCTGTCCTAATATTACACCAAGCGCCACTCCACTCGCATCGCACATTACCTCAAACGGTTGTCCCCAATCCGGTGAAATAATGATAGGTGCAGTAACTAACTTCTCCTTCAACTCTCCAAATGCTCTTAGACAAGCATCATCAAAATAGAACTTACACTCCTTCTCGAGCAGTTTGCATAAAGGATGTGCAATTTTTGAGAAATCTTTGATGAACCTTCTATAAAAACCTGCATGCCCAAGAAAACTCCTAACACCTTTTACAGAGATAGGTGGAGGAAGCTTTTCTATTACCTCAACTTTCGCTTTATCTACTTCAATGCCCTTCTCAGAAATTCGATGACCTAGAACTATCCCTTCTTTCACCATAAAGTGGCACTTTTCCCAATTTAGCACCAGATTGCAATCTTCACACCTTTTAAGCACCTCAGCCAAATGATTCAAACATCGATCAAAAGAGTCACCTACCACAGAGAAATCATCCATAAATACCTCAATAGTGTCCTCCACCATATCAGAGAATATCGACACCATACAACGCTGGAAGGTCGCTGGAGCATTGCACAACCCAAAGGGCATCCATTTGAAGGCGAAAGTCCCATAAGGGCAAGTGAATGTGGTCTTCTCTTCGTCCTCCGGAGCTATAGAAATCTGATTGTAGCCCAAATAACCATCAAGAAAACAATACCAACCCTTACCAGCAAGTCTATCCAACATCTGATCCATGAATGGCTTAGGGAAATGGTCCTTTTCTGTCCAAGCATTTATCTTTCGATAGTCCATGCAGACTCTCCATCTAGTCACGAGCCGCATCAGAATAAGCTCGTTTCTCTCATTAGGAACCACAGTAATCCCACCTTTCTTGGCCACACATTGAACAGGACATACCCAACTACTATCTGCAATCGGATAGATAACTCCAGCATCCAACCACTTGATGATCTCCTTTCTAACTACCTCTTGCATAGGCGGATTTAATCTTCTTTGGTGCTCAATACTAGGTTTGTGATCTGGCATGAGTTGGATTTTGTGGGAACAAATACCGGGAGAAATCCCAATAATATTCGCAATAGTCCACCAAATAGCTCGCTTAAACCTCTTTAACACAGTCACCAAGAGCTTTACTTGTCTCTCATTTAAATATGCCACAATGATGACCGGCAAAGTGTTATCTCTACCCAAGAATACATACCTCAAATGCAGTGGTAGAGCCTTAAGCTCTAATTTTGGTGCCTCCACAATAGATGGTCTCGCGGGTGGAGACTCACGATTCTTCATGTCTAACTCATACTTCTTTGGTTTTGATCGATATTCGCACCTATCAAGTGCAGCTACTAAATCATCGTACTCTTCAATTCCATCACTATTGTAATTCATCATAACTGCTGCTAGTGCCTCAACACCGAGTCGCTCTTGAATTTGCACTTCTGCTCCACTCTCAACTCCGTAAGTTATAGCAGATACCGTTTGGAGCTCACTACTCTGCTTTATGGACCTATAAATATTGAAAGTTACTTCTTCATTATTTAGTCTGAACTTCATCTGCCCCTTCTCTATATCAACCAATGCACGCCCTATGGCAAGGAATGGTCTCCCAAGGATGATGGGATCCTCAAAATCAACCTCACAGTCAAGAATCACAAAATCCGCAGGAAAGATGAACGACTCCACTATCACTAGCACATCATAGAGTACACCAATGGGCCTTTTTACAGTTCGATCGGCTATAAATAACTGCATTGTAGTAGGATTTGGATCCCCTAGACTCAACTTCTTATAAATAGACAATGGCATGAGGTTCATGCTAGCACCAAGATCACACAATGCCTTAGCAAAGTGTAACAACCCTATAGTACATGGAATCGTGAAAGCACCAAGATCTTCCTTCTTCTACACAAGAGACCTTGTAGTAATAGCGCTACAATGCTGCAATCTATCATCATCTTCAAAACTCACAGACCTTTTCTTTGTCACCATATCATTCATAAACTTTGCATACCTAGGCATTTGCTCCAAAGCTTCTATCAACGAAACGTTGATGGAAAGCTGCTTCAACATAGTAATAAACCTGCGATATTTACCATCTTCAGTCTTCTTCACTAACCTCTGTGGAAAAGGTGGTGGAGGTCTAGGTATGGGGACCACTTTCTGAGATATGTCTGCTTCTTTCTTTGTCGCATTCTCAGACTCTTCTCTAACCTCTACCACATCATCTTCTTTTCTAATCTCAACATCCACCACATATGGCATAGGTGGATCAATGGTTTGCTTACCCCCTCGAGTAGTAACTGCCATATAATGACCATCATTCTTTGGATTCTGGATGGTGTTGCTAGGAAGAGTGCTGGGTTGACGTGGGTTCACTGTAGTAGACAACTGAGTCATCTGCTGCTCTAGATGCTTTATTGACACTGCATGGGCATCAAACTTTTGACCAATACCAGACAAGTCATTTCTCATCTCCTTCACATTCTTATCAGTTGCATCAAACCTTCTCATCATCTTCTACATCATATCTTCAATACGTGCCATATTACCTCCAGCTTCCCTAGTATCAGATTCCTGATTTTGAGGGGGAACATAAGGTCCAACCCGATTGTTTCTGTTGCCATAGTTGTTTCGGTTATAGTTGTTGTCACGATTGAAGTTCCCATCCCAGACATATTGACCCTCTTGGTTGTAATTGCCATAGTTCCTACCTTGGTTTCCTTGACCTTGGCACCAATTTTCCGTGTTGGATCCTTGGGCGTTTGGTCGGAAACCCCCCATCTGATCATTCACCGCATAAGCATCCTCTTCATAGTAACACTCTTCAACTGGCGGTGGAGTTCTAGTCAAGTAGTTCACAACATTTTCCTTTTCCGCACCTTCGCTCACATGTTTCAATACCAACCCCAACTCGGTCCTCATCCGATCCCTCTCCTCACGAATCTCATCCGCAGACTGGTTATTTGTAGCATGGATGGAAAATGTGTTTCTCCCAGTATCCAACCTTCTAGTGCTCCATGCTTTATTGTTGCGAGAGATCTTCTCCAGTTTTTCTGCAATCTGTGCGTATGTGCACTCACCATATGAACCTCTAGCAATAGTATCAAGCACTGCTTTATTATTGTCATCCTGACCTTGATATAAATATTCCTTTAGCAACTCATCATCAATACGGTGATTTGGAACACCTCTTATGAACGCAGTGAATCTGTCCCAGGAGCTACTCATAGACTCTCCAGGTATTGCCACAAAATTGTTGACTTTATCTTTGTGATTGAGCTTCTTGGACACTAGATAATATCTTGCTAAGAACACATCCTTCAGTTGGTCCCATGTATATATTGAGTTATAAGGAAGCTCAGTGAACCATACAGCAGCATCGTCTGTCAGTGATAGAGGGAACACTCGCAATCCGATGACATCCATATCCAAGTCTGGTCGACCTACACAACTCTTGCAAACCACCCTTAGCTTGGCTATGTAAGCATGTGGGTCCTCCGATGGTAGCCCCGAGAACAAGCCCTCAATGCATCTCCTAATTAATTTTCAGCTGGAACCTAGTTGTCCCCACCAACTACCCTCGGAGGTTGCAATTCAACTCCTTCACCTAGATAGCCTCCGATAGGATTAACTTTGAACTTTTGGATTGTTCATTCTTCACAAAGTTCGATTCAACGCTGGATCCTAAGGAATAAGTGGTTCACCCTAGCTCCGTGTACTTGGCATAAACTAGAGTCAGAGCCCAAGGAGTGTATGGGTGGACAAGTAAACGAGACACTCTCACTCATTCTCCATAAAGTCAAAAAAACATGACAAAGTGTTGAATGAGATAAAAGAGAACGTCTCACTATTGAACCAGATGACTGCCTCTCATTTCATGTCTATTCAGCTACTGGAGATCCAAATGGGTCATGTGTTGTCTCGTATCTACCCCACGAATCTAAATTAAATGGGGAATTGTGTCGTGCCACAACGTTAACTAAGGTGCTTCTTGGGAGGAAACCCAAGATTTAATTCTTTCATTTTGTTTTAGAAATAATCATGTGTCGATTTTGTAGGTTGGAGTGTAGAATGTGTTCGAAAAGTGCAGGTTGGCGAGCTAAATGTCCAATTGGCGACTCGCCAAGTAAGTTGGTGATCCTGACTTGGACTGTCATTTGACTCAGGAAATTCTAAGATTGGTTTCTGTAAAACTAGCGTGTCGCCGAACAGGTCGGCGATCGCGACTTTGTCCGCTGTTTGGACCCTCACGTTAACTGGAGGTCCTGTAAAACTTGGAGAGGTAAGTACCCACTCGACGTGCCGCCTAGTGGGTTAGCGAGCAAAACTAATGTCGTCGAATGGGCGAGAATTGGACGGTTTGAAAGGCCAAAAGTTCAAAAGTTCAAAATCTTTCACATTCCCTCACTTTTTAACTTCCCAAACTCACACCCGCACTTTATTTTCATCTTATTCTAGTGTTTTTATCGCGTATTAGTTGTCAATTATGTGTTTGGAGTGGATGTCATTGCTGCCTAGCTTTACAACTTATATAGTCAGCGTATAAGGTTGGTTTTCCGAACCTCAAACTCGTATTTAGCGATTTTACTCATTTGCAATTGTGTTTATCTTAGTGATGTGTGTTGGGCCTCTCTGATCTGTAATTATACGCTTGTGTGCCTGTTTTAATTTGAAAACCATGCCTATATTGCCTAATGTCTGATTTCCCAAAATTTTATGCTTAAAAATAATCAAATTCTTGTTGGGTTGCGCTTAATGGTTGTTGGGTCTAGTTGGGTGAAGTCTGAGTAACCCCAAATTGTGCCAAATGACGTGTTTTTCCCAATGATGGAGCGGTTGACGTCATTCTTAAGGGATAAAGTCATCAAATCGCCAAATTTGGCCAAACTGGGAGAAGTTTAAGTATCCTGGGGACATGGGTGTAATGGGTCTTAATTTAATTAAAGGTGTGCATGTTTTGATTTTGTTTTCGGGGGTTGTGGGGTTGATTTTGGATAATGCGGTTGAAAGTAGGCACATTGGGCAGTATGGCGAGCTGGGTCACTGAATCCCCCTTGATTGCCTTTAATTTCAAGCAGTTGTTGAGTGTAGGTTCTGTAACTTTCGATGAGAAGTCTGAGTTCACCGAGTGCACTCGGTGGCTAGCCGAAAGTCCTTCTTGATCGCCCTTTCTGCTCCCTTAACTCCTAAAATGCTCTGTAAATTTTGGCGGGCTAGTCCTTGCTCGCTGAATGCTGTCGGTGAATCACCGAAAGGCCCTTCCTATCGCCGACATGCCAATTTTTTTGAGAAATTTTGAGCCAATCCTTTTGCCGAGCCTGAACTGGCTCGCCAAAGAGATTCGGCGACTCGCTGATCGGTTCGGCGAGTCTGTCTGCAACAGTTGTTCTGCAATTTTTATTGAACTCTTTCTAACTTTCCTCGATGTTTTACAGATATGGCTAGACCTAAAGTAGCAGGAAGAGACATGCCGCCCCGCAATAGGGCTAAGAGAATCACACTGAATGAGGATACAACTGCATCCCGATCAATGACAACCAAACTTCCTACCATAGGTGGGAAGGGAAAAGGAAAAGGGAAGGCTCCTGCACCTGCATCACCGGAGGCTTGCTTCGATAGTGATGGGATCTATGCCACCCACGTCACTACTTCTAAGAGTGAGGGTGAGCACAAGGACCATCAGGCTGCCACTTCTGAGCCTAAGGATGATGAATTATTGGCAGCCCAGAGAGTTGAGCTGTGATCCAAGAGGTTGAATGATCCATCTAGGATCAGGACCCCTCATGCCCTACTGCTCATCCTGTTTCAGCACAGGCTGTGGTTCCTGCGCCAGTTGTACAGTGTCCTCCTCCCCGGTCTATTAATAGACTACAGACTGAAGGGCTGAGGACCATTATTGAAGAAAATAGGCTCTCTATTGATAGGGTGATAGACAGATATCCCAACATTTGGTGCACCATAAAGGCTCGTAAATTTGAGATTTTCACAAAACCCCGAGGTTTCTATATCCTAAATTGGGTTTGGGAGTTGTACACTGCCAACGGTGCCCTAGTACCAAAAAGGAAAAAGCAGGCTGCCAAATTCAAGTCGGTTGATTTCGTGATGGTCAGGGGTAAGAAAGTGTTGTGTGACAGTACCAATATAAATGTTGTCTTGGAGTGCATCGACAATATTGCAGACGACTACGAGTACATGATCAAGACTAAATCCTTGGAGCACATGAAGAGTTGGCTAGCTCCTCTCATATGTGATGGGACTCTTAGGTGGTTAGAGGCAAGGAATCCGATAGAGAAGAAGGACCTCAACGTAGCAACAAGGTACTGGTTTGGTTTTATCAGCAGTACTATTATGCCATCCCAGAATGAGTTCATCCTACGCCATACCAACGCAACTTGTCTTGGCTCGATCCTTGCACGAGAGCACATAAATTTGGGTATGATTGTTGACCAATAGATGGCCATCAGGGCCAAACAGCGCCAGATTCCCTCCCCTTTCCGGTGTTGATCACCGAGCTGTACAGACGAGCTCGGGTACCTAGAGATGAGAAGAAGGACGTGTAAGTGACTCCCACATCCTATACTGATATCTGGAGGATAGAGGCGGAGTTTTTGAAAGATGAGGCAGAGAAGAAGAGGGCAGCCCCGGTGGATACATCCCCGATTGTGGATACTGAGGCATTACCTGCAAAGACATCTTTGCCTACCCCGGCCCATAGGCCTTCAGGTATACCTAGCACTTCCCCTTATATGACGCCTAGTACCTCTACTGCTCCATTGCCTCCCAGATCTGGTACTGCTGTTACTGCTGCCCGATCCCCCGCTCACTCAGGCTGCATTACTATGAATGGGGCAACTAGCCCATTCTGTTGATCAACGTGCCACAAGACATGAAGCCACCATTCCTGGCATGATCGAGAGGGCCCTTGCCAATGTTGTGATACCTCTGAGATCTACTATTGGTGCCCTTGTGGCACGGATAGCGGTGTGTGAGCAAGGCCAAGGGGCTACTGAGGAGGTGACGGCTCAAAATGCTGTTATTGCTGAGTTGAGGAGAGATGCGGACCAGCTGAAGTCCACCGACATGTCGATGATCTTCGAGACAGTAGAGATTCTAGAAGTGCCAGTTGATCCACAAATGCCCTCGGCTACCACAGTAGATGATGTTCGAGCTGAAGGGGTAGCTGCTGCTGAGTTTGAGGTTGAGACGGATGAGGAGCTGCTGAGGAGGTTTCTTACGAGAGCCTTACGGAGGTTGAGGAGGCCATGGTAGATGCAGTCGTGTAGACCTCTTTAGCAGACACACCCTTGGCTGACTCCATTGGAGCCGGTACTTCTGAGGTGACTTCGGGCATTGACGCCCAAGATTAGAGTGTTGCACCGGGATCTGATGCCTCGACAAATGGAGCAACTGTTTAGACATGATTTCTCTTTACCTCCCTCTCTGTCACTTTTATTGACTTTTAGTATTTTATTGCATTTGAGGACAAATTACTTTTTGTTTGTGGTGGGGTGAGGTATTTCCATACCCACCTTTTGTGATTATTACTTTCATATACATTGGGTTTTGTACTGAAAATTGTGTTTTTGACACTGTTTTATGAATGCTTGTGCTTGTGGCTCCTTATTTTAATTGCAAATGGTTTTAGACCCTTCCGAAAAAAAATTCCACCTCTTGTGTATTTAATTGTGGTTGTTCTTGTGCAAATATAAGTGTCGGTTGTGATAAATACCGATGACTTGAATAATGCTCTTATCGAACAAACATGAATGTGCGGCTACGATGAGGCCAAATGAAGTTGCATAGGCAATATGTGAAATCTTCGCATCTCGTTGTGACTAGCCAATTATTGAATTGAGTCTCTTGTGATGAACTTTGCACACTAGCAAAAGTGTGGAGTCTTGTTTGACATTGGTGTCAATGCCTTTGTGATGAGCTCTTACTATGAACCTTGTGTGATGACACCTAGAATTTGCCTCGTTGGTCTGGTTGACAGAGTGATGCAAGCTCTTGAAATGATCTTCGACAACAATTTTGAAGAGTGAAACAATTTGACAATGTACCTCTTTTGTGTCCAACCTTGTGAGCGTGTGAACTATGTTGAACCCCTTTGAGCCTTGTCCTTTTTCTTGGAAGAAACTTAAGGGAATGAGACCTCTCTTTATCCATTCACCCATAATCCTCATGAATTCTAGTTTATTTGAATAGCCAACTTAGGCCAAAGTTGGGGGTGTGGTGAAAAGAGAAGGCAAATCAAGAAGTGCAATGAAATCCCACTTTACTCATGATTTTGAAAATTATGGAACCCCTCCATACAAAAAAAAAATGAGAGAAACAAAAGAAGAAATAAAAAGAAAAACAAAGAAAAAATGTTGTGAAATAAAGTAGTGAAAGTTGCAAAAGAAAATGGGGTGAAATTTGAGCATGAATGAAAATGCTGAAGAAAAGGAAGGAAAGTTGTTCACACCACATTTCATGAGGATAATAGCCACTGAGCCTAAATAACCATACCTTTAGACTCAACCCCATTACAAGCCTTGAAAAGACCTTTTTGATCTTGAGTGAGCTGAAACAAATGTTGGTTGGAAAATAAGGGCAAACCTTTGGGTGAAGTCATGCATGTGTTCATCTTTTTGAGTGTGAGAGTTGTTTTTTATTTCGGAACTATAAATTGTTGAACCATTGTGTGTGAATATGGAATTATCTTTTTGTGAGGGCATTTGAGTACCTTTGTTGAGCTTGAACTTGCATTTGAAGCCAGTATTGAGAAGTTGAGAATCTTTGATAGTGGTGAGTCACAACTTGAATCTTTGAGTGCACAATTGATCCTTGCATGAGTAAGTTGAGTCTTGTTTTGTACATTCGTGATTAAGTCTTGTGTAGCACTATTTGAGACATCCTTTTTGAACTACTGAACTTGAGTTTCACTTGAGGATAAGCAAAAGTTTAAGTTGGTGTTGTTGATGAGTCCGAGATTTGGACTCATTTAGGGCTTTATTTGTATAGGTTTAGTTTCCTCAAATGCTCATTTTGTGCCAATAATTGATGTAAAATCCTTGATTTTCAGGATTATGGATTAAGGAGCAAAGCAATGACACTAAGTTGCAAAAAGGAACAAAGCAAGCTGAAAGAAGGAAGAAAAGAGAGCCTGGTGATCGCCAAGTCCATTTAGCGACTTGCCGAGTGGCCTCAATGACTGCCTAAAGTTCCAGTATGCCAAGCCCTGAAGGAGAAAATAAAGTTGGCAAGAGAAAGGAGCAGTCGGCGAATTGCCGAGTGGTTCCGCGATGTAGTGTTAGATCGCCTAAAGTTACAGATGCTGAAGGCCAAAGCAAAAAGGGGATGGACTTGATCAAAGGGCGGATCACCGAGCCAGACTTACTACGCCGAATGACTCTTCAAAGCATATTTTTGGCGATATAAATACATTTTTGAACATTTAGTTTAAAAACCAAATCTTTTATTTGGACATCAAATTTTTACAATTTTTGAGGTTTGAACTGTGAGACAAGTTTTCCTTAGCTTGAAGAATTGAGGTTTTTCACTTTTGAGAAATTGGAAGTGGGTCTTTGAGATTCTTCAATTTGGACCTTTGCAAAGACGAAATTAATCGTACCAGTTGATGGAATTACAATTTGGTAACGATTTCCATCTTTTATGATGTCTAGCTAAAACCCCAATTCTTGGGGTGTGATTATGTGATTATGGGCTGATTTAGCTAATGGGTGTTGCTAATTGTTAGTGTAACTGTTGTTTAGCAGTGAGTTCAATCATTTATTGTGGGTTAATTTAGGAATTGAAGTTGCAAATGTGATTTCACCTTTGTGTTCTTAGATTGCTCGAGAGAGAGAGGTTTTAGAACTAAGATATTTGATTGATGGTTTGTGTGTATTGGGTAGTCATGGGTTCAACTCAAGAGAGTGAATCCTAAACCCTTTTCCACACATTCAGCTCGAGAGAGTGAATGTTCTAAGGTTAGGGTTGTTCTTATTTTGCATTTTTCTCGATGTTCAAGAGAAATCGACTTGATTTGGGATAAATTGTTCGAGAGAAAGTTTATCCCCTCTATAGTCTAGCTTACTCATTGATTTTCAACTGTTTTCAAATAGTTGCAATGACCCATTTGTCTATAATTGCCTGTAATCGAATCACATCCCAAGAACCCGTCTCTTTATTGTTATTTTCGTATTATTTGTTGTTGTTGTAGTTGATAATTAAAACCAAAACCCCCTTATTTGACATTCGTGTCACCCCTGATTTGAATTCTGGTTTTATTCGATATGTCTATTCCTATGACTAATTTGAGCATGTTCACACTTAATTCTTGAATCTTAAACATGTACCGCTCTCTGTGGGATTCGACCCCAACTCATGTAGTTGGGTTATTATACTGACTAACGATCGTTGACGCTTAGAATTGGAAGAAGTTTCCTTGAAACGTTAATCATCTTTCGCTTTCCTTAGTCATGTGGTATCTATCAAAGGAATCCGAGTGGATTCTCAGAAAATAGAGGGAGTGAAACAATGGCCCAGACCAACCTCTCCAATAGATATCAGAATATTTTTGGGTTTGGCTGGCTATTACAGGAGATTTGTTGAAGGATTTTCATCCATAGCTTCACCTTTAACTAAGTTGACTCAGAAAAAGGTTATGTTCCAGTGGTCGGACGAGTGTGAGAAAAGCTTTGCAAAATTGAAGACTAAGTTGACTAGAACTCCGGTTTTTACTCTACCAGACGGCTCATACAGCTATGTAATTTATTGTGATGCATCTATTGTCGGCCTAGGTGGTATGTTGATGCATCAAGGTAACGTCATAGCTTATGCTTCTAGACAACTTAAGGTTCATGAGAAGAACTACGTGACTCATGACATCGAGCTTGCCGCTGTAGTATTTTCCCTAAACATTTGGAGACATTACTTGTATGGTGTTCATGTAGATGCGTTCACAGATCATAAGATCCTCCATTATGTGTTCACCTTGAAAGAGTTGAATCTTCATCAGAGGAGATGGATTGAATTCCTCAAAGACTATGATATGAATGTGCTTTATCATCTCGGTAAGGCCAATGTAGTAGCTGATGCTCTTAGCAGATTATCTATGGGTAGTGTAGCACATATTGAGGAAGAAAGGAAAGAATTAACATAAGATGTTCACCGGCTTGCTCGCTTATGAGTTGGTCTAACAGACTCGTCAGATGGTGGAGTAATAGTTCAGAATAGATCTGAATCTTCATTAGTAGTGAAGGTTAAGGAAAACAAATAGTGATTCTATATTGCTTCATTTGAAAGGTGCAGTTCACCAACAGAAAGTGGAGGTTTGTGCTTTGTTATTAGGGTCGCTTATGTGTTCCTATGGTGGGTGAGTTGAGGCAGTAGATCCTTACAGAGGCTTATAATTCTAGGTATTCCATTTATCGAGGTGCTACTAAGATGTACCATGACCTACGGGAAGTCTTTTGGTGGAATGGCATGAAGAGGGACATAGCGGATTTTGTGGCTAAGTGTCCTAATTGTCAACAGGTTAAGGTAAAACATCAGAAACCCAGGAGGTATGACTCAAGAGATTAATATTCCTACATGGAAGTGGGAAGTGATAAACATGGACTTCATTACACAGTTACCTTGTACTCGCAGACAACATGATTCCATTTGGGTAATAGTAGACAGAGTTACTAAGTCCGCTCACTTCATGGCTATCAAGACTACAGATTCGGCGAAGGACTACGCCAAGCTTTACATTAATGAGATAGTCAGGTTGCATGGGAGTCCTTTGTCTATCATCTTAGATAGAGGTCCTTAGTATATCTCTCATTTCCTGAAATCATTTCAGAAAGGTCTTGGTACCCAGGTAAATATCAGCACAACATTTCATCCACAGACGGATGGTCAGGCAGAGCGTACCATTTAGACCTTAGAGTACATGTTGAGAGCTTGCGTGATCGACTTCAAGGGTAGTTGGGATGATCACCTTCCTCTTAAAGAGTTCACCTACAACAATAGTTATCATTCCAGCATTCAGATGGCCCTTTATGAGGCATTATATGGTCATAGATGCAGATCTCTAGTTGGTTGGTTTGAAGTAGGTGAAGCAGCATTGATTAGGCCAGATTCGGTGCATGAGGCTATGAAAAAAGTTTAGCTCATTAGAGATAGACTAAAGACAGCCCAGAGTCGTCAGAAGTCCTATGCAGATGTGAGGAGAAGGGACTTAGAATTTGAGATCAATGATTGGCTTTTCCAGAAGGTGTCACCTACAAAGGGGGTGATGAGAGTTGGCAAGAAAGGGAAGCTTAGTCCAAGATATGTAGGTCCTTACAAGATCCTGAAAAGGGTTTGTAATGTGGCATATGAGTTAGAGTTGCCAGCAGAACTAACAACAGTTCACCTAGTCTTTCACATTTCCTTGTTGAAAAAATGTGTGGGTTATCCAACATCGATAGTGCCATTAGAGAGTGTGGCTGTGAAGGACAGTCTCACCTATGAAGAAGAGACAATTGAAATCCTTGATCGTTAGGTTAGTAGGTTGAGAAATAAATAATTCGCTTCAGTGAAGGTTTTTTTGAGGAGTCCATCCGTAGAGGGAGATACTTGAGAAGTAGAAGCAGCCATGAAGGCTAAGTATCCTCATCTCTTTCCTTCCGATTCCGTTTTAACTTGAGGTACTAGTTTCTCTCCAGTCTCGTAGCTTACTCTTGGGTAAATTCAGTCTTAGCATCATGTTCCTTCAATTGTTCTTGCATTTTCAGCATACTAGCATGTTCTTGAAACTCAGTTTAGTCAGAAATCAGTTTCTAGTACTTAGTGGTAGGGGTTGTAGCTCCTTCCCTCCAGACTCAGCTAGTTTTGACTTTATTCTAGCACGAATGTTCTCAAGGGGGAGATAATGTAACGCCCCGTATTCGAAAAAGACCAAATTGCAGATTTTCAGAAGTTGCAGGTGCCACCAACGAGGGCCACCTACGGACCATAGTTTGAACCACGGATCGTAGGTGGGGCCCGTGGTTGTCCACCTCAACTTTCCCCAAAATTTTCTAGAAAGGCACGACCTATGGCCGGACCTACGGACCGTAGGAGGGACCACGGTCCGTGGATCATGGCCCACAACTTCCCCCTCTTGACGCCAAACAACGCCTGCCAGGACGGACCGTCAGTCAGTGCATGGTCCGTCGGTCATTCCATGGTCCGTCGATCAGGCCCATCGTTGGGCCTGTCAGATTTTAAGTTGGGGTCGTTTTGGTCTTTTCCCTTATGCGTTGAACATATAAACTATGTTGTTTAACCCCTAAACTACATTGTTTTACTTAGTTTTAGCCTAGTAACTTGATCAAAACCTACCCTAGTCGATCAGTCACCTAAAATTCATCAAACCTAGTGAAAAAAGGAGAAGAAACATCAACCAAGCCCTCTCCAAGAATGCAACAGGTTTCCTTCAGTTCCAGCCCCAAAATTGAAAGATTTCTCCATGAAACTCGTCACCCGGTATATGGGATTTCACTAGTGGATTCCTTTCTTCCACTAGGTCCCTAGAATTCAGTCAGAATCTTGATTCCCTATGCATTGTTTAGACCTAGGGTTTAGAACTTTAGATAATTGTTGCGATGTAGTTGTTATGGTAATCTAAATCATATTATCATGTTTTCGTGACATTATTGCTTAGTTCCTTGCATGAAACTCAGAACCCTTTTGTTTAGTTCATGAATTACACTAGCTAGGTCATATAAACAGATACATATGCTTCAATTTCGAATGTTTCATTATCAGTACTTAAATGTTCCATTCTCAATTAGCATGTCAGAATATTGAGCTATCCAGTATAATTCAGTTATGTTACATTGTACACATTTCTAGTTGGGAGTAGACTTAACACCGAGTGGACTAGGGTTTAGCGTACCCGTATAGTCCCAGAACTACGTGCCCCCGTAGGTTTATAAGTCCCCTCTGTGGGCATCATAATTAGTGATCACACCAGTCACACCTTTATACCCTTGGCATGGTGTATTGGGTCCTCTTGATGGGGCGTATACATCGAACTCCACATTTTAGCTCACTTGGTTTTATATCGATTTTTAGTAGCTCCCACAGTGAAACTTTAGTGCATTTGACCAGGTTTTTAGTTATACTTCAGTATTCAGTTTTAGCATATTATGTACTTAGTCATTGCATTCAGTTCAGTTCATATCAGTATGTTTCAGTATTTCCATCATGTTCAGGTTATATCATTGCTTAGTATGTTTTGTTCAATTTATATGTTTGTTTAGCTTTCATCCTATCATGCATGCTCAGTACATTCCAAGTACTGACGCATACTCTACGCTACATCCTTTCATGATGTAGGTTTAGGTTTTCAGCATCTAGATCACTTATAGATCGGTTCCTGATCTCCAGTTCAACAGATTTAGTGGTGAGTCCTCATACTTCGAGGACACTAGACATGTTTCCATTATTTAGTATTTTCATTCAAGTTTTCAGTATTTGCTAGAGTTAGCTGGGGGCATGTCCCAGCTACTTTAGTCAGTAGAGGCTTTTTCAGACATAGTTTAGCTTCAGCTTTAGAATTGAGTTTAATCTTTCATATGTTATTGAACTCATAAGTATTTTATATATTCAGATCAGCTTTGGGTATTCCCCACTATTAGTTATATCATGATTTTCCTTTCGCATCAGTTTAATTTTCATAGATATATTCAGTTTTGCTTATGATATGCTAGCTCAGGGTTAGCTTGGGGTCATTCGTGATCCTAGGTCCCGTGTTTACGTCAAGGGGGTAGCCTCGGGGCGTGACAGTGGTGGTGGAAATTGGTTCCACCATTTTCTCAAATAACTATTTTTCATGTGTGTGCTATTTCACCAATGGTTCTTATTTAAACATTTTCCTTATGCTAACTCTTTTGTTATTAGATACATTGTCATAATGTTGACCTGATGTAATTCTACTCATGTCTAGACCAATTAAACTATTTTTACAGCAATGAATATTTTTTAATTCACCGATGATCAAGAATGTCCATGATTCAAACGATAAAATTATAATTTCAAAAAAGGGATCGAGGGAGATTGGGGGTTAGGCCTTACCCTATCCTACAATAACAAAATGGATAACCAATACATTCATCAATAATAGAGGAAGCACATACAACACACAAGTATACAACGATCCTACGCCTAAACACTCACACCTTCAATTCATTGACAAAAATATTGTCCTTCTTATATATCTGGCTGACAGTAGGTAAAAAATATTGTAGAAATTAAAAAGTTGTCAAAAAATAAAAAAGAAATGCATTTTTTTAAGAGAGACTAGTTTTAATTTCCTTCAATTATTTAAAATTTAATTATAAAATTTCAAAGAAAGAAGAATGAAAAGGTCACTCAAACAAGAAAAACAAAAAAAGTAATTGTGAAGGCATCTTGAAAACAATGTAGCTATTTCAAATTTCTACATAGTTGCCTCATTTCACATTTATGCCCCCTAACTTTGGGTGTGCATGAGTATACACTTAAACTTGTATAAAATTGAACATGTAGATACAAGAGTCCCTGGTGGCAAAATATACCTATGACACCACTTAGGACACAAATCGCCATGTAGGATGCCACATAAGACGTGTGTGTCTATTTGTTTAACTTTATACAAGTTTAACTGTCTACTTGTACACACCCGAATTTGAAGGACATAAATATGAAATGAGGTCAAGTTAAAGGGTATATTGAAAGGAAAAATCTTTCGGAAGAACTTAATTTCTTCTAATTTTGAAGAATCATACAACTCAAAGGTGACATTTTTATCTTTCTAATAAGAAATAAAGTTCAAAATGTTGCCTAAGGAATCATCATTTTGTTTAGGAATAATACATTAATGTTCTCTTTAACATGACTTTATCTGGAACCAAAACCTTCCAACTTTAGGTGTGCACAAGTAGGTACTTAAACTTGTATAGAGTTGAACAAGAAGATACACATGTCCTACTTGGTGTTATACGTGGAAATTCATGTACAACGAGGTACCCTACATGTATTATGCCACGTACGACACATATGTCAACTTTTTCAGCTTTTTAAAAATTTAAGAGTGTCTACTTGTGCACACCAAAAGTTAGAGGGAATAGATGCAAACTAAAGGCAAGTTAAATGTCATATTTATGTATTATGCCTTTTATTAATATAGGGGTAAGGCACAAGTACCCCCCTAGACTATGATCAAAATTTCAGAGATTGACCATAACTAAACTAAGGTCTTATTACCCCTATAAACTCATTTTTTTGTAATTTTGTACATGTTTTGGATTACGTGGCACACCCTGATTCCACGGAGTTGAGGTGCGTGGGAGATATTTGGATGTCACATAAGCCAAAAAGGTGTACAAAATTACAAATAAAATGGATTCAGGGGGTAATATGACCTTAGTTTAGTTTAGGTGTATCTCTAGGATTTCGTCATAGTCTAGGGGGTCCTTGCACCTTATCCCATTTATATATATAGTTCAAAAGTTCAAAGAAGAAAGAAAATTTAGGATTTTTTTGATTCTTTTTTTTCTCTAATACCCCACCCCCCCCCCCCTCCGAAACC
>JAJOOR010016726.1:0-21645 GCA_036250505.1 Solanum acaule
TCAGGATGTCGTGGGTCTTGTCCCGACTTCCATCTTTATCAGTTAGAGGCTTCATAGATAGTCAGTATAGTTGAGAAGTCTGTATTATTCATTTATTTTATTAAATGTTTTAAAGACTTAAGTTGTCTATTTTATGGCAAGTTGAATAATTTATTTTTATTCAGAGTTTTCTTTTAAGTTAAAGCTTGTATTTAAGTTTCATAAATTTTATTCAATTTTAAACTTTTGCATGCTTGAGTTAGTCTCCCGCTTGTATTCAGCCAGGATGAGGGTTCGCTTGGGGACCAGCAATGATCTTCGAGTGCCGGCCACGTCCAGGGTGTAGACTCAGGTTGTGATAATATTTTGTTTCACTTAGAAAAGTGATGTTTTGAACTTGTAGTTCATAGATCAAAATATATGTCAGTGGGGTACAAATGAATCATTATGCGAAAGTATAACCGTAAGATTTAAAGTACGATTTGTGCCTCACGGCATAAAGGGTTTTAGCAGAAGTCCTAACATTATTAAATGGAGATATGTTCTCCAATGGTGGATGCAATGAGACTTATTTCAGTCTGGCAATAGATTAAATACTTGAATATGTATAATGACCGATTATCATGTCTAACTAGATGGTGAAGGTTATATGAAAATTCTTGAAGGATTTAAAAGGTCTTAAAACAATTTCATTGAGCACTCAATGGTTCTAAGATTGCTTAACACAGAGAAAGAATCTTTTCAACCTCATGAAAATGATTATAAATGTTGTGTATTAGTACAATTGGTGTACTTACAGATTGCTGGTTATGCAAATGCTAGAAGATTATTTGACATATATATATATATATATATAAAGTTATGTGAGGAGATTGCCATATTATCATTCAAATTATGGCAAAAAACTAACAAAGCAAGTGACTCAACACATAGAAGATGGGTGGTTTTCTTTGAGAAGAGAAAACGAGGTTCAATAAAATTGAAATGATCAATCTCTGAGTCAGAAATGATTTGATTATGTAGATGCATAATATTTATTTGATTTGCATAAAGCTCGATCACAAATGAGATATTTGTTTACATATGAAGGAACAATAATATCTTGGCATTCAAAGAATCAAACATTGGTAACCACTCCTTCAAATCATGCAGAAATAATATTGATCTATGAAGTAAGTCGGGAGTGTGTTTGGTTGGAATCGTGATCTATCATATTCAGAAAATATGTGATTTTCCTTTGGCAAAGGATATTCCAGTCACCATATACGAAAATAATATATAGCTCAATTGAAGGGAGGATACAATCAAAGGAGATCGGACAAAGCATATTTCACCAAAAGTCTTCTTCACAAATGATTTTCAACAAAATGGTGAGATAGACGTTCAAAGGCTCGTTCAAGTGATAATCTTGTAAACTTATTCACTAAGGATTGCCAACATCAATATTTGAGAAGCTGTGATATAAGATTGGAATGCATCGTCTCCGAGATATCAAGTAAAGTTTTTATCAGGGGGAAAAAAATACGCGTTGTACTCTTTTCCTTAACCATGGTTTTGTCCCAAATGGGTTTTCCTGGTAAGGTTTTTAGCGAGGCAACATTCAAGCGTATTAAAAGATATGTGTACTCTTTTTCCTTCACTAGGATTTTTTTCCCACAGGGTTTTTTCCTAGTAAGGTTTTAACGAGGCATATTATCTATGGACATCCAAGGGGGAGTGTTGTAAAATAATATAGTGTGGATGTCCACTACACCAAGAAGTTAATACATTACTTTCCTCCATTATGAAAATAACCATAACCTCCATAACCTCCACCTTTATAACCATTATTCTTGTAACCTTTCACTTCCATGACCTCCCCCATTATATTCATGTTTATGACTAACCTTTTGTATGCCTCTATGTTACACTATAAATAGAGGCATTAGGGTTTATATTGTTTACACTTGAAGATTTGGTGAACACTTAAAAGAAAGAAAGTTATCTTATATTGTTCCTCTTGTCTTATATTCTTCTTGTCTTCATCTTTACATTGTTCTTTTGTTCTTAAGTTTTACAACAAAGATGACAATATTTAATTCTTATCATCATCAATGTTATTAGTTTAATTTACTTCTTTCCCTTAATCTCATCAATATTAATTTTATTTATATTGTTTCCTTAAATCACTTTTTTTTTTTATATTTTCTATTAAAGTTTTTATATTTTTTTAATTAAATTTTATCAACATTTAGGAAATTTTCCCTTAAATAAAATAATTCTTCCAAAATAAAATATGCCTCAAATTTTTATTTTATTCTTTGGTGTTATTTTCTTTAATTTCTAAAGACTGATTTTGTTAGAAAAAGTAAGAAAATATATCAAGAATAACCATATTTAATTCCTATTATCATCAATGCTATTGATTTCTTTTACTTCTTTCATTAATCTAATCACTAATGTTATTTATATTATTTCCTTAAATCACTTCTTTTTCTTTTCTTTTTTTGATTATTATTATAACTTCATAAAAATTGCAAAAAAAAAAATTTACAGAATTTTATTTGCCTTTTTGAATTTTTAGATCATTTCTTTTGCTAAAAGATATCTATCTCTCTATATATATATATATATGAAGTTCTATATGTGGAATTGTACCAAATTACGAGAGAATAAGTATTCTACAAATTTCTTTCTTTTTTAATTTTATCTTGTTTTTTTATGTTTCTTTACTTAAAGTTTTTTTTCTTTCAACTTATTTATTCTACTAATTTCTTTCTTCTTTTACTTTGTCTTATTTTTTGTGTCTTTAATTAAAATTTATTTTATTTTAAATTTATCAATATTTTCAATATTTTTATTAAATAATTTCTCAGAAATAAAGTCTTTCTTTCAAAAAAGATTATGCCTCAAATTTAATTTTATTTATTGAAGTTTTTTAAAAAATAAATCAAAAGACTTCTTTTTAAAAAAATAAGAAATATCAAAGATGATCATATTTAATTCCATTCATCATCAATGCTATTAATTTCTTTTACTTCCTTCCTTCAAATCTCATTATTAATGTTATATTATTTCGTCAAATTACTTTTTTTATTCTTTGTATTTTATTTTATTTGTCTATTCTATGAACTAATTATTATGACTTCATAAGAATTGCTTTATTTAACAGAATTTTATTTGCATTTTTGAATTTTTAAATTATTTCTTTTGCTAAAAGATCTCTCTCTCTCATATTAATACATTATATATTTTTCATGACGTTATTATTATTGTTATTAATCAATACTTCTGTCCATTCTATATTCTTTGTCTCTGTGAAAGTAGGGACAGAGTAGTGTGTTTGGTCAATCAAATAACTTTGATCTCTTTAAATTTCATTGAATAAATACACATTACTAATTTAGAATTCAATAACATAAAAGACTAAAGCTCAAAATTAATCAAATTTAAATTTTTACTTTACCTCTCCCAAGTAAAAAGGAATTAGCAAAATGATAAATTTTCATCAATAATATTTTATAATATTAAAAAATCCTTAAAAGAACTATAGTAGTAAAAATAAGTTTTAATTTTTTAATTAATAACAAATTCATAAAACGACCATTCACTTCGCGCAAAGTGCGTACAAGTTCACTAGTTTTAAAATATATCTAAAAAATGGGATGATGTCACGTTATAACATTAATTATTCACATTTAATAAATAGTATTCAATTATTCCTATAATTATATTTATAAATAATAAGCATTAGTTTCACTTTATCTAATGATTTTTCCTACATATTTTTTTTATGATTTTCTTACTCATAAATGTAATCATAATATTTTTGGTATATTTAATGTTCTTTTGTTATTTTATTTGAATTGATTAACATATATCCGAATGAATTGAAAGAAATGAAACAGATTTGTTCCAAGAAGAATAAATAACGGTAAAGAATGGAGTAGGAGGAAAGAACTATGACAATCAAATTTTGGTTTTGAATCTATTTCTATTTTAGTATGAAAACGGTAAATATTATTAAGTATTATATGATCGAAATTTTTAACATGTTAAACTTTTTCAAAATATATGTTTGATATTGTATTTCTTTTCATAAAGTGTTGTTTTTCTTATCCAAATTTTCTGTATTTAATATAATTGTATGAAATTGATGATTCTATGTGATTGCAATTATTTATTGAATTATGAATAAAAAGATGAATAATAATAGAGAATTATAAAGAGTGTTGTAGGATCAATACAGACAAAGTAATTTGTATCCGTATATATTTTTTCCTTAGATTAATCTCTACACCTCCAAAATTTAAAATTAACTACATTTTTTTATATAGATTTAAACTAAACATTATCAACCACTAATAAACTAAACAATAAAAACTAATGGGAATTTTTTTTAAAAAAAATCCCAGCACTAATTCCTACTTTTAACTTTAACCGTTGAATGTTTTTCTTTCAAACTAATTATAATTTTTAAAGCAAAAAAAAAAAATTAAAACATAAACCAATCATACTAATTTTGAAGGATGCGATCATTTAAGTAAGTATCCTATATTATCTAATGTTTTAAATTAAAATTACAAAAAAAGGTTTAATTAGTTTATATATAATTCTTCTTCTTCATATTTGTTAACAGGTTCTGAAAAATAAAACAGAAAATAATAATAATAATAATATAATAATAATAATAATAATATAGTTATAATACAATAGTTTTACTTGGAGTAGCTATAAATAACACTTTTTCAATGCAAATTTATCAATATCTTATTTTATATATCTAATAGGAGACAAATTATCACAGAAACAACATTAAATTAATAAAATTAATTTAAAAAATAAAATAAAATTGAAAACATAAAAAATTAATCAAAAATTGATTTTAAAATTAATTGCATTTTTAGAGATAAAATGGTTAGAACTATCCTTATTAATTTCAAATGTTTTTCTTTAAAAAAGATGAAATTGACAGAAAAATAATTAAGGACAACTAATTTTAGCCAAAGTGTCAGAAAATGAATAGTAATTTAAATATTTGATTTTTCAAAAATAGAATATTAAAAAAAAGTTAAATATAAGACGGTTTTAAGTTTAATGTTACAAGTTTTGAATCTTACTGTACATACATAACAGATAATCTTACAACAATTTAAGATGAAGAAAATAAATTTTCATTCATATTTCTTTTAATACGGTTAGATAAATGACATTGGAATGAGTCCAAATGAGAAAAGCTCAGAGAAGAAGATGGTGAAACTTTTCAGCTGCCTTAAAAAGTGTTTTATTTTTGTGTTGTAGACACATCACTTTTATTGTTTGTATTTATTTGATATATGTTTTTTTCAAAAAATATTTATTTTCAAACATTGTAACTATAACCACTTAACAACTATTTATTTATTTGTAAAAATAAATTACTTTTTTAAATAACGTTTTTCTGTTTCCTCTGCTATTGTATTTAGTTTTTTTTAAAATTTGTTTTTACTTTTATAGTACTTAACGTTAATTTCATGTGAAAAGTTAGAATTTGATTAAAAAAATTTTTAAAAAGAAGTTATATTAATAGTTCAACATAAATATATTGTAAACTAAAAAAGTAATTGATTTTATCTATTAGAACAATATAAAAATAAATAAAGTTGTGCATTCAACATTAAATTAATGTGATGATATAGATAATATTACTATAACTATATATAAATATATATAAATATATATATATATATATATATATAAACAAGTGAATAGTAAATTTTTATTATATTATTTTTACTTTAAAAATTATGATATATAAAGTTATCCGCGCAACGCGTGGGTATACGAATACTAGTTATTAATTATATTTGACGCGTATCACATATACAAGTTGGTAATTCTATTAAAACAAAATCTTCTATTAGTGTACTTTTTATTAATAATAGGGAAAATTTTCAAATATGCCATCAAACTATTAGAAATGACTCAAATGTGTCATCCGTGAAGAGTTTGACACATTTATGTCATCGCTGTTATAAAACATGTTCATTTATATTTTTATTTTTAATAGTGATTTTGTAAAAATAGTTTTGCCACATGGCCTCTTGTTAGAGGTCCACAAAAAAATTGGACCCATTAAAAAACTAACTCACCCACACTCTATTATTTTCCCCAATTCGTACTGAAACTAACTCATGGAACCTAGCATAGATCTACTTTTGTTTATAGATCAATAAGGGTATTGTTATGATTGATAACTCTTGTATAGATTTCATAAATATCTAAACTCATTAGTTTATCCCCCATCTATCTGAATGGTCGGTTTTCACGTCCCGAGCCTACTATACCCTAGATGTGGCCGACACTCGAGAACCATTTCTGGTTCCCAAGCGAACCTTTGGCCTGGCTCAATACTCAACGGAAGACTTACTCCTAAATATAAGAATTCGAAAGTAACTCAACTCATAACAAACCGCTTTAACTCAAGTCTCAAGGTGATTAACTTAGAACATTTAAAAATATTTAATACTGGCCACAAGAGGCAACTCAAGTCTTAAACATTAACAAAATGAAAATGGAAAGACTCCTCAACTACTGTTGTCTATGAGGCCTCTAATATTTTGAGGGATGTTGGGACAAGACCCCAGATCATCCTAACAAAACTGAAAGAATAGAAATAAATAAGGGATCCTCCAGAAGCAAGGAGGCTCACCAAACAACTTTGGGATTGCAAGTGGTATCCACGAAGCACCTGTTGATGACCCTGATCTCCTTTATCTGCATCATGAAACGATGCAGGCTAAATGGTATCAGTAGATTGAATGTACGAGCATGTAAGGGGAAACACTGAGCATAACATAAAAGCTTGAACTTGGAAAGAATGAAACATACTCACCTCATCTCCACTCAACTCATGGATACTCAACTCAATAGAGTATAAAAACAACAATAAAGATGCAGTTTATATAAAGCATTTAAAACAATAGATAACAACTCAATGTATTTAAAAAATACAATAATAACTCTTATTTGGGAGATTCTCTAACCGATAACCATCACTATGAGCTATGTGATGATACAACGTCTCGCCTATGCTGCCAGAACTGTCCTATACCTTGCCAGGGTATAAGACATCCTCAACTAAGTGGATCTACTAAGCTATGCTAAAAAAGTAATAAGGAGTCATCTAAAAAGTATGACCCTTCCTACCCATGTTGGCTACATGGTTTATGAGGACTTCGAGTTGTTTGAACTCGTCACCATATCGAGGCTCAATACTACTCCCAATAATATAACTCAGCTCATATAATTAAAAACATTTCTTCATTCTCAACTTTGGGATTATTACTTAAAAGATTCTCTTAAAAGAGATTATACTCAAAAACTCCTCATGAACTCATTTGAAAATTGATGTTTCCTCTCATTTTAAATGTAAAAACATTTACTCTTGGGAATACTTAGCTCCCATATATTCAATTTGAAAAAATGAAACTCAACTCTCCTCATCCTCATACTCAAGTCTAAAACAAGTTTTAAAAGTTTTCAAAAGACTTCTCAAAATGACTCGAAAGACTCTCTCAAACTTGACTCTTAACTCTATCTTGAATTTGAATTATGAATTCAAGAGGTATGATTTATTATATGAAGGATCTCGTGATGATTAAATGGGGTTTAGAGAGTTGATAATAAGAAACGAGCGAAGACACTAACTCGGGAGCAAAGGCGCGACGAGGAGAAGAGTTAAATTTTTTGTCGTGAAATAATTTTTGAAACAGTGGACTCCGCATTCTCTCCGCGACGCGGAAAGGGAGGAAATTTTCTGGGGACTGGAATTTGAAGCATGTCTGCGACGCGGACCTGGGTGCTTATCTTTTCCCGATCTTTTCTTCCTCTCCCAAACTCGATTCAACTCAAGCCCACTGCAATTCTAAGGTCAAAAATATTGAATTCTTATAACCCTGAACAATCTTAGCGAAACCCACACAAGAACTATCAATTTACTCAACTCATTCGCAAACCCTCGCCTCAAGAACTCAAAACAACACTCCATTACTAATTAAATTCAAAGACATTTCAAGAACTCAACAATTCAATATCAAGAATGAATTCATGGGTATAAGATTACGTAATTTGCGTGAGGGCGAACAAACTCAATATTACGGAAGCTTACATACCTTAATTTGGTGAAACAAATCCTCGATTCACAAGAAATCTTAGCAAACGCTTGATCTCTTTCTTGTTTCCTCCTCTTGAATTCTTCTCAGAACCCTAAGCGTGATTTTAAATTATGAAAACTGATCTAAGTCAGTTTAGACTCCTAAAATATTTCCAAAAATGTTTAAAGCTAATGGGGTAAGGAAAAGACCAAAATACCCCTCATTAATTCGGGTAAATTTCCTTAACTGAACAGGCTGACTTCAAATGGGCATATCTCCCTCCTCCAAACTCGAAATTTAGCAAACTTTGCGGCGTTGGAAAGATGATTCAATAACCTTTCATTTGATAACTTACGGGCCACCTGTACTGTAGGTTATGGTCTTTTGAAGTTGACCCAAACCTCGCAACTGAAGCTTAACTTGAACAAATCTCAAATTAGCTCTTTCCAAATTAGTTCTTTCTAAATTTAGCTCTTTCTAAGGCCGAGGTGTTACAATGGTCTCAATTCATGAGGAAGAATCGGAGAAAAACACAAAATCATCCATTTGGCTCTATAATTGTTCGAATAAAATGCTTACCCAATTTTACGCATCTAACCTAAAAGTCATTTCTTATTCAGACTTTTCGATATTCTCATTCATTTTTTGTGTGCCCTTCTTCCCCCAATTATTCCCATTCTACCAACGTTCCATTCACAACTAACAATTAAAGAAATTGTGAATACATTGACTTGACAGGAGCATTGCTATGGGAAATTGATGTGTAGTTTATATAACAGGAGCAATGTTAGGATATTTTAGTAATACTTAATAGCATTTATAAAAGAGGGCATAAAGGAATAGTTGGGCAAACGATTTTGTTGATCTTGAAAAAAATTTAATGATATTTTGATATATTATATTGTTGACACCCAATTTTGGACCTCCTCAATATAAATTAATCATCGAGCTTCTTCAATTTCAAACGATTTAAAATATGTAGTTTTATAAAAATTGCAAAATAAATAAATAAATATAGTTTGCAAGATATTTTAAATAGTTTCGTCACTTTTTATAAATTTTAAATGATATCTATGTTTTATATAAATATGTATATAATTAATGTATTTTGTGAATATTCAAAATTATCTCAAAAAGAATTTCAATTTTAAATATTTTATTAGTGAAGGTTATAATTAATGAGTTTTATGAAATTCAAATTTTTTTTCAAGTTATTTTTATGTAATTTTTGTCAATTTTATAATTTTTAAAATAATATAGATGTTTTTATAGTTATGTATATAATTAGTATATTTTATAAATATTTGAAAATCATCACAAAAGATTTTACATTTTAGTTAAATATTTCGTTAATTTACTTTAGTTTAAGTTATAGTTATAATTCTGAGTTAATTAGTTTGTAATTAAAATAATTATTTTACAATCGAATTAATTATTTTATTTCATTAAGATTAAGAAACTCCTTAATCAATTTATGAAAAATCGTCTTGTTTAAATGTCGACCAAATTCACCGGCTAAATTTGATTCGGCTATAATTGAAATTCAAATGGCTAATATTTAATTGCAATTTTTTAGCCAATTCTTTACCCCATCTGTTAAGAACAATTTTGGGCCAATTCCTAAAGGCCCAATTCCTTTTCCAATAATGCAATACCTATCGACCCAACCCACTTCCTTTTCTCACAAAAAAAGAGATACAACCCAACATCAATCCAACAACAATAATATTCAACAGAAACAACGTACAAACACAACAATATCCGACCGACCTGCGTTCTTCTTCTCCACGCGAGAAACAATGAAGCTACAAACCCAGAAAATCAGCAGCAAATCGTGACCTCGAGCCACGCGTCCAGCTGTATCGTCCGCTCCCCTCTCCTTTCTTCCTCCAAACCGCAAAAGTCAAGCAAGAACCTAATTGATCTTCATCCAAGCGATTTTACTTCTGTGAGCCCCTCTCTAAATTTCAAAGATTGTAGACTTCGGGTTAGATTTGTTGACTTTGGCTTAGATAAAATCTCACCCAAATCTAATCCGAATCGAAAGATATCACATCGAATTCGGATTTTTGGGAGCATGTTCTTCTCTTACTCATTTTCTCCTCCATTATTTTCACTCAATCTCTCATTTCCCGCTCAAACGACTATTTGAATTCAAGCCTTTATTTTTGCTATAAATACATGGTATTGATGCCACTCAGAAAGAGACGAACAGAGAGAGAATTGGAACTTGAAGGTTGGAGAATAGTATTCTTCAAAATCGAACCCACGAAGATTTGAGCCTAAGATTTTCGATTTTTCTTTCAAGTTATTTTACTCGTCTGTTGGTGGGGTGGAAATGGAATCAATTCTCTCTCGTTGTCTTCATCTCACTGCTCTCAAAAAGGTAAAAAACTTGTTTCTCTTATTATTGTTTCGTTAGCTTCAGGTGCACCCAGATTTATTGTGTCTGAAGTTGTGTGTGGTATTTTAAATTTCCTCATCGAGATTTATAATTGTTTCTCTCACGTTATGATTATAAGATGAGTGCATGTTGCTGCTTATTTCTTGTTTTCGCATATGAGTTTTCATTTCTCTTTCTGAAAGATGTTACGTTTCTTCCATAGTGATAACGTTCCCTTGCCGTTTGAGAATCTTGAAAGTTGGATTGTTTTATTAGGATTTGTTGTCATGAATTCATATCGATGATAGCCTAACCTTGTGTTATAGATAGACTTAACCCTTTTTGTTGCTTGGCCTGAATCTCGCTCATGTGTATTTGGCTCTAATTCACCATATTATCCTCCTTCTCGAGCTTATGACTTTATTTGTTCATCATACATCTAGCTAGTTTATTGTTCACATATGGTGTGGTATAACTTTTGTAATGCAATACAAGGATAGTGTGGTCTAAATTTTTAAATCTGCTCACGCTGCATATCTCTTTCTTTGCCATTTTAGCTAAACTTTATCTCCTTGTATATTCACTGTTGGCTTAATTAAACTCATATTAATTTCTCAATATAGTGATAGTCATTGGTTCTGCCTCCATTTTCTTGTCATATGTAGTATCGTTATAATTATTTTAAACTGATTTGGACTCATGCTTTCTTTAGACCATTGGTTATTTTTATATTATAACCCACATTGACGATGCTTGCACCACCTCTTCGTCTATATATAAATTTCATCTACACCATGTTATGTGTCAAGATCAATGTAAATAAGAGAATTGGGATGTAACTTATGCTCAAGGTGTCTCCAGATTTTTATGAACTTGTTGATACCTTGTAAATGTTGAGACTTTTTTGAAAATATTTTGGCTAAACTTTGAACTTATGGACTCCTTCTCCATTCTATTTGTTTGAATCAATAGACCTTTAAATTCATGTTTGCTCCCTTCCTTGTGAGTCCTCTGTTCCGTGGATAACATGAGTTTTGTTATTCTATTACATTGCTCTAGATTCATACATGCATTTGACTACATTACTTTATTATCATTATTTTTCTTTTGACAAAAATAAAAATAAATTTAAGTGTCAATCATTGGTAGTGAGAAATAACATTTGTATTGTTTTGCTTGTTACTGCCAAATGGTGTTTCTTCCAGGATATGTGTTAATTGTCAAAATAATAATTTAGTCACATGATTTTAAGTGTTGCTTGTATAACAATGATAGTTTAGAAGTTAAGAAATTTAATCAATTTAAATAAGAATTAGCGTAATGAGAGTTTAGAAGTTAAGAAATTTAATCAATTTAAATAAGAATTAGCGTAATTGTGAAGTCGGCTATAATAATTCTTATTATTTTTTACTATTATTATTATTTTTAAAACATTTCTTCTTAAATTGATAGTTTAGTCATTGTTGGGTTCCATTTATTTGATTTGAAAGACTTACATTTTTTTTTTTGTTTATTTGTTTGCATTGTTTTTCCTATAAATCGATATTTGAGTCTAGCATGCCACTAATCATTAGTTGAAGATTGGAATTTAATATGTCATATGTTCAACTTTCCTTGAATTTTAATTCTACTATAAGTGAAGTATTAATTTTTCTTCCATGTTTACCTTGCATGAACCCCTCTTTGGTTTGAGTCCATTCGACTCCCTTCTATCTCTTCCCTTTGCATTTTGGATGTGCCATGGAGTCCCGAACTCAGCACTATCAAGTTGAACTCATCATTTCAAGAAATGGAAAGCTGAAACAGGTCTCGGAAAGTTGAAAAATGGAATGTATACATTCGATATACACTGATATACATCAGGGGTATACAAAAACGAGAATTGAGCCAAGAGCCCAAATCAGCAACGAGTTTGGCCCAAAAAGGGCCCAAATTCTTCTTCTCCTTTATTCTCCTAGATTATTTAAGGGAAAAGGGTCAAAAATACCCCTTAACTTTGTTTTATTAATTGACTTTACCCCTGCCGTTAGAAGCAAGTTATTTTTACCCCTGCCGTCAATAAACTTAACAAATATGCCCCTCTTTGGATGGAAAGCCCCAAATTAATTAAAATTACCCGATTTTATTTAAATTACACAATTTTAACCCGACCCGACCCACTTAATAATATTACCCATTTTTTTTACCCAAATCAACTTTGTTTTCCCATCACCACCAAAGCCACCACCCTCTCCGAGATCTCCTTCACCACCACCGTCAAAACCACCACCTCTCCCACTACTCTACCTCCTCCAAGTTAGCAGCCATATCAAGAGTCAATTTCTTGCTTTCTAAGACCAAATCCCTTCTGGTTTCCAGCAAAATTTAACATAACCAAAATTGTAATCCCCAAGAATAACACAATTATCAAGGGTAGAAACAAAAATCAGCTCTCCACTTGAGCAAAGCACCCTCATCAATACCCAATTCTCCACTAGGCAACTCGATCCTAAGCAACTTAATTTCATCAAAATTCTTCAAAAGCTGTGTAGGGGAGTGATGGGTAACAAAATTTTGCTCAAAATCATCGTCGACAAGAGATGATGATGCAGTACATCGCCGGGAAGAAATGGAGATCAATTGAGTAAGGGATTGAAAGGGTTTAACAAAGTAGCTGGTAAAGCTGCCACAAAGAACCCAAAAGCTACCTCTAATAACACAGATGCATATAAAGCAGGCCACCCCAGAAGAAGAAATTGAGATTGTGGGGTTTGAGGAATTAGCCGAAATAGTCGATTCGTACCAAGAAAGTACTGATTTGAGAAAATTCCAAGAAATCGATAGCAAAATTGCATAAACAAAGATGAATAACAAGACCCATGTTCTTCTTTTGCTCATGATTTTGATGAAGAATATAGAGGAGATTATAAAAAATAAAAGTACAATAATTAAAAATAATCACTTTGAAATCTATGATGGTTTGGGGCTGATGACTTGGAGGAGGTAGAGTAGTGGGAGAGGTGGTGGTTTCGCCGGTGGTGGTGGAGATCTCGGAGAGGGTGGTGGCTTTTGGTGGTGGTTTAAGTGGAGGTGGTGGTGGGGGAAAACAAAGTTAGATTTGGGTAAAAGGAATGGGTTATATTATTAAGTGGGTCGGGTCGGGTTAAAATTGTGTAATTTAAGTAAAATCGGGTAATTTTAATTAATTTGGGGCTTTCCATCCAAAGAGGGGTATATTTGTTAAGTTTATTAACGGCAGGGGTAAAAATAACTTGTTTTTAATGGCAGGGGTAAAGTCAACCAATAAAACAAAGTTGAGGGGTAATTTTGACCCTTTTCCCATTATTTAATTGTGATTACTTATTGTTAGTTTTTTTTATTAACTCTAACTTTAAATAACTTAGTTGTACTCCCCAAAGGATGAACTATTTTCTTTGTGTTGGTTTACTTTAATAAATTTTATTTTATCAACTCTTGCACCCTTATTTACTTATTCAAATGGTTTCTATTCAAAACTTTCACTTACTTTTAACTAGTTTAAACTGATTTCTTGGTTTATCAACTAAATTGGTGGAAATTATTTTTAAAACGATTCAAACAAATGCTAATTAATCTAGTTTTGTTAAAATTCTAATCACTTGCAATTTAATTCAAATATTTCATTTTAGGTCCTTTTTAAAAAAATGAAAAATGATTCTTTATTTAACTATTTTCTCGAAGTTCGAATATTGTAAATTACATTTTGTATTAAACCATTTTTTTCACAGAATTCGTCAAAAATTATTTTAGTCAAGTCGTAGGATAACCGCATGTTAGTGGCTACTTTAAGTGCTAATACCTTCTTAGAGTAGAAATAAGAACCTCTTACCCATTTTCTCTAAATTTTTAAAGGTTTATCTGTTAAGGCCTTTTTAAATTAAGTTTTCTTAATTTCTTTAAAAAATTAAGTGGCGACTCTTTTCTACGTATTTCTTAAATTGTTTTATACGTAGAACATTTCAAAAAGTGATTTTTCTAAAGGATAGTAAAATTATGGCATAACAGAAATGATGACTCTGCTGGGGATTTAATAGGTTCTAACCATAACAGACTTAGGTTAATTATTAAGGTTTTTAACATATGCTTACCTGTTTCCTTATTTTACATGCCTAATGCTTTATTTTTCATGCTTATGTGATATAAACTACTTATTTGTTATTGTCTTTCATAAATTGTGTATGCGTTACTGCTTTATAAACTGTCATTTCATTCATACATCCTCCAATTCTGGAAGATTCACACGTACACGCGAGGTGTGTTTTGTGCACCCACAAATTTCTTTCATAATTCCAAAAAAAATTAGGAGAGTTGGCATATGCGTGTGGTGTCCAGATCTTTTTCCGTGTGACCGTGTAGCCTCCTCACTCGAGTTGTCCGCTCAGAAACCTTGTGTCTAGTAAGCCAAAGCTTAGAAAACATAAGATAGAGCTAAGTCACCCCTCAATTTAAGTCATGCATGCATACACCTTAGGTGGATCGATCCCGGGTATCGATTCCACATTTAAAAAATCCACCCTTATGTCGACGGGTTTCACAACCCAACAACCAACAAACATGTTTTGTGCAACGTGATAATGATAGACGGATCCAAGCCTAATTTTGACATAGTGAGTTTGGAAATTATGTGTTCATTCTTGTTATTTTTTTTAGGATGGATTCAGCCCCCTAAGTGCCCAAAATTAGGATGGTCAAGGGTTTCCCATGCAAATTGAAGACCGGGTGGGAAAATTTCACTCCAAGTGAAAAACTAGCAATTGCAAGAAGGTTGGGGTGCCTCACTATGCTATTTAAGGTTAACCCAGAAAAACATGTGATTAGAGCGTTGATTCAGTTTTGTGATCCAAACCGTGTTGTGTTCGCGTTCAAAGACTTTGAACTAACACCTACATTGGAGGAAATCTGTTATTTCACCAGTTCGAAGTATCGAGGAAAAGGTCAAATTATTCCACACAGTCAATCATGGAAGAAATTTCTTCGCTACTTAGGACTGGAAAATGAAAAGAAACTTTGATGCTTCGAACATAATTGGGTTTCTCTAGATTACTTATATGAAAGGTATGGATGCTCGAATAGTTACAAAGTGTTCAGGAAAGAATTCTCTTGCACTTATGTTCACTGGCAAGCCAGACGTCCTATCGCATTTGCTGTGGCTTTACTAGGGACTTTAGTATTTCCACAAGAACATGGTCATATTAGTACCTGCATATGTTCTGTGGCTCGTGTACTTTTTGAAGGTGTTAATGGCGAAGAACTCACTCTAGTTCCCATGATTTTAGCAGAAATATTTTGAGCTCTTGGGAAATGTAAAAGAGGGGAAGCAAACTTCTTTGAAGGTTGCAATCTTCTTTTACAAATGTGGGCAATGGAACATTTTCACCAGCGTAAAAATATGGATGACATATGCTTTAGTAACACAAATCATATTGACAGTTTTTACGACATGACGAGAAGGTTTGTGTCTCCGGCTGGTACTGATGACTGGTATGGATATCTGGCCTCCCGCACCAGTAACCAAATTCAGTGGAAATATCCATTACTCTCATGTTCCCCGGCCTATATAAGATGCATAAGGTTTTACTATATCGAGCTCAGAGGGTTGAAAGGTCTCCAGCCATATGCTTCAGTGTGCGTGCTTCAACAGTTTGGTCAAGCACAAGTAATCCCTCTTCGAGCAAACATGAGAGTTTCTGAAATTTCCTTCGAACCAAACTTTGAAGTCCCTCGATCCAGAGAAATTCTTCATAAATGGAACAATATTCTCACGATAGATATAGGAAATGGGCAAAGAGAAATTCTAGAATATCAGGTGTGGCTTCGAGAAGATCGCAATAGCATGAATCTAGAAGGCGAACAAGATTTTGAGGATATTGGGACGACGATCTGGATAAGACATTCTCATCTTGGAACCAAAGTGGTCACTCCTGAAATGTGGGGTCAAATGGAAACTATAATGCAATATTTGGAAATGCGGGAGCAAGGCCTAGCAACGTGAGAGCGTCACCTTCACTTCATCCACCAGCGTGATTGATAACAAATTTAGGCCAAGTCTTAGATTTGTCTTTATATTGTGTCATATTTTATGTATTCTCTCTTTGTTGTACCATTTTATTAGTATTTAATGAATATTTGGTCTTTGTTTTCCAAATTCAAGTTGTCACAAATTAATGGCTTCGATCAATCTATCATAATCACGTTATGTTTGACGTTTAGGCCTACCTCTGGCATAAAAAGGTCACAAATCTAGGGCGCGATATAAATTGTTTGTGTGTTGCTTGATATAATTGCTTTGTGTTATGATGTGTCATTTTGTATAAAGCAGAATTAATCCACTCTTGTTTCTTATAGCACCTTAAGCATATATTAAAATCCACAACAACAAAGTCCGTCCAAGTTACTCCTGAAGTGTTGTCTAAGTTTCTCAGAAAATATATAAACCCTTTAAAAAACTTCTAAATTTCCATCTCTCAGTCTGAGAAAGGTTAACTTGCTAGAATTTCTAGAAAAAGTGTTAGCATGCCAATGCCGATCATTGATTTGGTTAGTGACGAAGAAACTGAAGAATCAATGTTTAAAAAATTGCCAAGACTGATTCAGACTATGCTTGGCCTGGATTCCCCGGAAGGATACATAGGCAGCCTACTTAAGGCTCGGTCCCTATCTTGTAAATTTTTATCCTCCCTTTTCATGAAGGATTCTGAAAGATTTCACCTAAAAGATATGAGTGGAAGAAGTTAGCAAGAATCTATGCAAGTTGACTTTCTTGATTCATTCAAATGAACTAACCAAAAAAAAAAAACCTTCCATTTGAGTCCCTTTCACCCAAAATACATTCGTGGATTAATCTCCTTAAAGAAAAATGACAATTATATGTTTATTCTTATATCATCTTATTTGTATTTCTCATTAGAAACAATAACTAACATAGCTACTTTTGAGTTGTTTTTCATCTATCAGGTAACTAGAACTGATCTGTTTTGAGAAACTGGCTGAGCATCCGTACTTCACGAGATCTAAAGTCCCTAAAGATTCCTTCCCGAGCCAGGATCTATTGAAAGGAAAAGAAAAGATGACTGGAAATGATGAGAACATCGGTTTGAATGAGATTACAATAGCAGACCCTATCATTACTGAGCAGAATGAGTTGATTGCTCAACTGGCACAACAAATTGCTGAAATGAGGGCTGAGATGCATAAGACTCGGGAGTTGGCAATTTTGGCTATCACTGCCAACAATCCTCTTCCAAACAACGAAAGACCTCCACTCCATTTCCCTACTCCTAATCCAACACCCGAACATTTCCCACAAAATCCACCTATTGTTCCAGTCCAAAATCCCCTCACCGTCGAATTAAACACAACTAACCAACATCATGCTAGCTCTTCCTACCAAACACCTCATCCATCTCAAAGCCTAAATTTTAACAACTCTCAAGCATTCCCTTCCATGTACCAAACTCCTCCTCAAAACACTTCAAACCCACCTACTACTCAACCCCTACCTACAAAAGCCACTTTCCATATTCCAATCCTCACAGAACCACATCTTCCCTACACTACATATCCCGAACCCGATCACTATGAGGAGAAGGAAAAGGAGTGGAGGGTCAAAGAGGAAATGAGTAAGCAGAGCATGAAGGAAGAAATTATGAAAGCTATGAAAGAGCATCATTACACTCCAGATGTTATAGGGCTAAACTATGAAGACTTGTGTATCCATCCAAACTTAGACCTTCCCGAGGGGTTTAAGGTACCAAAGTTTAACACTTTTGGAGGAACTGGGAACCCCTTAGCTCATTTAAGGGCGTATTGTGACCAGCTCGTAGGAGTTGGGAAAAATGAAGCATTGTTGATGCGGCTCTTCAACCGAAGTTTGAATGGAGAGGCCTTAGAATGGTTCGCCTCCCAAGACATTAAGCAATGGCCTAGTTGGAGTGTTTTAGCTAAAGATTTTATTGAGAGATTTGCTTATAATGTAGAGATCGTTCCAGATCGATACTCTTTGGAAAAGATTAGGCAAAAATCCACCGAAAACTACCGTAAATATGCATACAGGTGGAGAAAAGAGGCTGCCAGAGTTCAACCTCCCATGTCTGAAAAGGAGATCACTGAAGTATTTGTGTGCATCCAAGAGCCAGAATACTATGATAGAATGATGTTGCTCATTGGAGCAAAATTTGATGAGATAGTCAAAGTAGGTGAGACTATCGAAGATGGTCTTAAGACCGAAAATATTGCCCGGGTGGCGGCCCAAGCCGGATCTTCGGGACTATTAAGGAAGAAAAGGGAGGATGTGTCCTTTATTTCTCATGCATCTGATGGAAGGACAAAGAGATCGTTCAGATTTAGCTCTAGAAAATCTTCACCCTCTAAAGCCTATCCCCCAGCTCCACAAAATCCCTACCCAATTTTCTATGTCCAACCAAATTTCCAAACTCCGCCTCCTAATCTCCCAGCACCACATTACCAAAATACCCATCCAAACTATCAGACTCCACAATCAAATTACCAAACTCAACCATACCCAAAATTCCAAACACCAACACCTCCCCGCCAAAATCCTTTAAATTACCATCAAGTACCTCCACCTCCAGAAAATAACTATGACCTTCCTCGTCCAAACTTTGAAAGGAAACCTCCAAGAATTTTCACTCCTCTCATTGAAAGTCGAACTAAGTTGTTCGAAAGATTGAAAGTTGCAGGCATGCTTCATCCCATCGAACCTAAACCTGTCAACACAAACTCTAAATTCTTTAGAGCTAATCAGGTATGTGCATACCACTCGAATAGTACAGGACATACCATCGCAGATTGCATCAACCTGAAGCATAAGATTCAAGACTTAATTGATCACAAGGTGGTCACCATTCAGACTGCCTCTCCTAATGTGCATAGTAATCCTCTACCGAATCATGGGGGATATACTATTAATATGATTGAAATAGAAGAGGTTTGGAGTGCTGCTAAGACGATAGTCCCATCGAATCTTAATAGTCTTGAGAAGGTTATAGCCTCTCTAAGCATAAGCAAGAAGCCCGAGTTCGTGACATCAAGCTTTTGTTTTGGGGTTAAAGAAGGGCCTTACTGAGAAAGAGTTTGTGATAATGGCACCTCATCAAGCTTTTACTTCAGTGCCAAAGGAAGGCCTTACCAAGAAAGAGTTTGTGATCGAGACCGCTACCGCCCATTGTATGACTAGATCTGGTAGATGTTATACACCAGAAGAATTGGCTCAAGGAGGCCACAAGAGAGACCACTAGAAAAGGCTAATCAGTGAAGCTGAAGCCGATGTTTTGGCGGAGAATGCAGCCTAAAGAGTATTTCATCATGAAACATTTAGAGAAGACACCTACTTAAATTTCTGTGTGGGCATTATTGATGACTTCACAGAAACACAGGCATGCTTTGTTAAAGGCTTTGAATGAGACTCATGTACCGGTGGGGACAAACAACGATAATCTCGCAGCCATGGTAATCAAAGTCACTAGAGGCCATCGTGTTAGTTTTAGCGATGAAGAGTTGCCTTGTGAAGGGGTGATGCATAACAAAGCCTTGCACATCACAATCAAGTGTCGGGACAAGATTGTGAATCGTGTTCTGATAGATGACGGATCTGGACTTAATATTTGCCCATTGTCGACTCTCAAGAACTAAATTTTGATCTTGGGAAGATTCATCAGAACCAAGTCAATGTGAGAGCTTTCGACGGGGTCCAAAGAGAAACATTGGGCGCTGTTAGTCTGGGTATTGAAGTAGGACCTACAGATTTCATTGTCGAGTTCCAGGTGATGGACATCACCACTAGCTACAACCTTTTACTCAGAAGACCTTGGATCCATATGGATGGGGCCTTTCCCTCTACCCTCCATCAGTTGATGAAGTTTGTGTGGAACGATCACGAAGTAGTCGTTCATGGTGAAGGAAGACATTCGAATGACTATGCCCCAATTGTCGATGATGTGGCTAGAGGTTCTAACTTCTATACAATAGAGATAGTGAATGCTACCGATGATGATTTGGCCTCACAGCCCCCTATGCCTTCCATTTATAAGATGATAGCCACTTTGATGCTGAGAAGTGGATTTGAACCTGGTTTTGGGTTGGGAAAATATTTGCAAGGTATCACTGAGCCTATTCAAATTTTCACAAAAGGTTCAAAGTTTGGCTTGGGATACATACCAATAGCATATGATCAAACGGGAGCTTCGAGTAATAAGGTGGTTGATTGGGAATTAGCAAAACCGGTACCTCACTTATACCAGCCTTTTCCAGTGCGAGAATATGTCAATAATGATGGCCTCGGGAAGGGAATCCAGAATCTTTTTGAAGAATCAGATGTTGTGCTTGAGGAGATGATCGAGACATCTGGCATTCGAGATGCCAAACCAGAAGAGCAAGTACCTAATTGGACATCCACACAACTCCTGGTTCCTCACTCGTTTTGGTAGACAAAGACATATTTATTATGCTTATTTCTAAAATCGATGGTAGTATGAATGAGGCCTAAGACCTACCCTTTATGTCGTTTTACCTCTTTAAGCTTTAATTTCCCTCGTGATGTTTGAAAAGGTAAATTGGCCTATGGTCATGGCCAAAGTTTGTACTTTCTTTTAATCTAAATGAAAGCCTCCTCTATTGCTTAAATCTATTTAGTCACAACTTACAAATTATTATTTTTTTTATCTAACATGGCTTATTTATGATTTCAGTAAAAATAACTTAAAACCTGTCAATATCATGTCATGTCATAATTTGAGTGAGCAAAATAAGATAGATGAGAATGAGTTCGAGGAATATGATGAATAGACCATGGTTCTAGAACACCTCGGAGAAGAATTGAAATAGTTTGAGAATCAAGAGAAGTCAAACTTAGAGGAGACTGAGACCGTGAACCTGGGAGATGAAGAAAGTGTTAAAGAAACCAGGATCAGTGTCCATCTCACAGAAACTCAGAAAGAAGAGCTCATCATTTTGCTTAAGCAGTACATCGATGTATTTGCTTGGTCTTATGATGATATACTCGGATTGAGCACATATATTGTTTCTCACAAGTTGCCGATCAATCCAGATTTCAGTCCGGTAAAGTAGAAAAGTCGGAAGTTCAAGCCAGATTTGAGTTTGAGAATCAAAGAAGAAGTTACCCAACATATTCAA
>JAJOOR010016727.1:0-19119 GCA_036250505.1 Solanum acaule
TTAGTCCCTATTTCCCGTTAATTAATGTTGAATGTACTTCCGCGACCGATGAAGTGTGATGACAAGTTTGAGAGGCTTGTTTGGGGTTCCTTCGGGTTCCTCATTCGCCATGTCACGTCTAGGCCCTAGGCTTGGGTCGTGACAACTACTATTTTGTTTAATCCAAGATATACCTATTCCTACATAACTGTTAAGTTTTCTTTGAGTCTTGACTTAACATGTGATATTCTTGATGTCGCTATTCATGTTTCTGCCTCGATTAGAGAGTCTCTGATAGTAACTCATGTGTACCGTTCTTGCTCTGTGATGTTTGTGGGTTATTAGACTTGGGTATATTTGATCATATTGAAATTTGAAAATGCTAGACTTTGATGTGATCTTGGGTATTACGTTGCTGCCCCCTTATTATGATGTGCTAATTTGTAACTCTAAGACAATAACTCTAAAAAATTCGCGTAGGAAGAGATTAGAGTGGAAATATGTATACAATCCTAAGCCTGTAAAGATCATATCCTTCATTTGTGCTAGCAGGCTAGTGGGAAGGGTAGCTTAGCCTATTTGGCTCATCTTCAGGATGTTAGTACAAAGTCCCCTTCCATTGAGTCAATCCCTATAGTGTTGGAGATTCTGGAGGTATTTCTTACGGATCAGCTTGGTATATCTTCGGATTGGGATATTGATTTTTGCATAGACTTGGAGTCGGGCACTCGCCTAATCTCTATTCCTCCTTATTGTTAGGACCGAAAACAACCAAGTGTCATGCGGAAGCTAGCAAAGCGAACCTCGAAAGACCACAATTAAGAAGACAAACGAGAATATACCAAAATACACAAATATTTAACATGGTTTGGTCAATCGACCTACATCCACAAAGGAGATGAGCAATCCACTATATATATGAGAGTACAAGATATAGAGAGAAACAACCTCAACCAATTCACTCGGAATACATGGGAGGTTCGCACAAATGATAACGTATCAAGCTTGTGTCCCACAAATTCTTCCCCTAACCAAAACTCTCAAAGCCCCTAAGACTACATTGTGAATGTTGATTAAGTTAGAAGGAACATACCTCTATTTATAGAGTCCAAACCTTTTCCTACTAAAAAAGGACTAGCCAATCTTAACCCTTTTCCTAAAAGAAAAACATATTTATGGTCAGAAACTGAGGACAAATAAAACCCAACAAATCTCCCCCTTGGCCTGAATTTCTGACAAAATAAATTTGTCCACCTTCTTCACATAATCTTCAACATCTTGCATCTCTTCTCCATAATCTCCTTCGCAAAATCTATGTCTCAACACAAAGAACCTCTTGAAAACAATTTCTCCAACAAAATCTTCATTACTGTAAAAAAGGTTGCGGCTAGAACTACACCCGCCAAGATGAACACGCCATTTTAAAACCTGGTTCAATAATTGATTATCGAACCACTGGACCTGGCTCCATCATTGAACATCTAACCTGGCTACATCATTGAACCATTGAACCATGGCTATATCACTAAACTTAGCTCTGATACGACTTGTTAGGATCGAAAACAACCAGGTGTCATGTGGAAACTAGCAAAACAAACCTCGAAAGACCACGAGTAAGAAAACAAACTAGAAATATACCAAAAGACACAAAGATTTAACGTGGTTCGGTCAATCGACCTACATCCACAAAGGAGATGAACAATCTACTATAATTATGAGAGTACAAAATATAGAGAGAAACAGCCTCAACCAATTCACTCGGAATACATTGGAGGTTCACACAAGTGATAACGTATCAAGCTTGTGTCCCACAAATTCTCCCCCTAACCAAAACTCTCAAAGCCCCTAGGACTACACTGTGAATGTTGATTAAGTTAGAAAGAACATACCTCTATTTATAAATTCCTAAACCTTTTCCTACCAGAAAAGGAGTAACCAATCCTAAACCTTTTCCTAAAAAGAAAACCTATTTATGATAAGAAATTCGGGGCAAATAAAACCCAACACTTAGTGCAGTGTAAAACGAGTGATTAAATAAAAAGTATCTAAATCTATTATAGAGAAATATATTACTTTTATCCTGAATTAGTAATTATATAAGGTGATAATTTGAAAAAGAAGTAAAGAATTATTGTACGAGATAAAAAAATAAAAATAAAAATATAATATTGAGAAGATTTTTTTTGGAATATAAAACAGAAAATCGATTTAAAATTTATTGTAATATCTATATTTGAAGAGTAGGAGTAAAAGACAAGTCTTGAAAAATGCAGGATTCACATTTGAAAACTTTGAAAGTGAACCGCGGCTACAGAAGAAGTAATAAATTATAGCCCCAAATTGAAACATTTCCACTCAAACTTCTTTCATCTTTGTCTTTGTTTACCGAGTCCCTTTCTTTCCCCCTATCTCTTCTCTTGTCCCTCACTAAGTACACATCAAAAACACTTCTCTTTAAAAAAAATGGATTCTTCTTCCCCCATTTCTGTGCAAAAAGCTCTAAAATCCCAAGAATCAGCTCCACAATCTTCACCAAAGCCACAATCTTTGAAGAAAAGCTTTGTCACTTCTCTAATGGAAGCAACTACTTTACGCACCCCATCTTTTAAAGAAGACTCTTACTTCACTTCCCACCTTAAACCCTCTGAGAAGAAAGCATTACAAGAATTGAAAGACAAGCTTCAAGCTGCTTCTTCTTCTTGTTGTTCCATGTGGGGTATTCCACTTTTTGGTGGAGATGAAAAGGCTGATGTCATTCTCTTGAAATTCCTCAGAGCAAGGGATTTTAAGGTTTCAGATTCACTTCATATGTTGGAAAAGTGTCTCTCTTGGAGGAAAGAGTTTGGTGCTGACAGCATTTTGGAAGGAGATTTTTCAGGATTTAAAGAACTTGAAGGAGTTGTTGCTTATATGAATGGTTATGATAGAGATGGACACCCTGTTTGTTACAATGCTTATGGGGTTTTCAAAGATAAAGAAATGTATGAAAGAATCTTTGGAGATGAAGAAAAATTGAAAAAATTCTTGAGATGGAGAGTTCAAGTTCTTGAAAGAGGAATTGAACAGCTACATTTCAAGCCTGGTGGAATTAATTCCATTATTCAGGTAATCAAGGGCGGAGCTAGTAGCCCGTATGCGGGTTCCACTTAAAATTCTCATAATAAAATTTAAAATCCATAAAGTTGAAATCGTAGCTTCGCCTTTGCAGGTTACTGATCTCAAAGATATGCCTAAGAGAGAACTAAGGGTTGCTTCAAATCAGATTTTATCTCTTTTTCAAGACAATTACCCTGAAATGGTTGCTCGTAAGGTGAATCTTTTCTTTTCATTTTGAGTAAAAATCTCATTTTTCTCCTCCATAAATTGCCTTTTTAACTTTTTTTTTTTTAGATATTTATCAATGTGCCATGGTACTTCAGTGTGTTGTATTCAATGTTTAGTCCATTTCTGACTCAAAGAACCAAGAGCAAGTTTGTGATAGCCAAGGAGGGAAATGTTGCTGAGACATTATACAAGTGGGTATTTTTATTGCATTATAGTACTAATTAATTGTTGGTTTAGAGATATAAAAAAATTGTTTTTTTTTTTTTGTCTTTTTTGCTGTCAGTTTTAGTATAATGATCTTTGAAATGCTTCTATTTTGTTTGTTTCTTAATAGTTTGAGATTTGATTATTCTAAAATTTCGAAACATTTGTTGTGATCAGATTCATAAGGCCTGAGGATATACCTGTTCAGTATGGTGGATTGAGTAGACCTACTGATTTACAAAATGGCCCCCCAAAACCAGCTTCTGAGTTTACTGTCAAAGGAGGAGAGAAAGTCAATATTCAAATTGAAGGCATTGAGGTGCATTATTGCTTTTCTCATTCTTTTCCTACTTTTGGTTTATTTTGAATAACAGATTCAATTATTATTTGTGTCAAAATTTGAAATTACAGCTTCACTACTCTAGCTGTACATAGGATACTCAATAATTTAACCTTCTAATTAAAAGTAGATCCCACATGGGGTCATTTTTAATGATGTTACATTATGCCTGTCTTAATGTCCTTGACCATGCTTTCACACTATATGCTCGTGTGATTAAACGAGGATCAAAGAACAGTTCAAGAAACAAAGCAAAACTTTTTACTATATATCGAAAGTACAAATAAAACCTTAATTGTCTTGAAAATGTAAATGACATTTTTGTGGCCTTAATAGGGAATTATTAAGGGTAATACAGAAATGTATCATTTTCTCACTTGAGCTGACGTCTATGAAAAATAGTCTTTCTATGTTCGAATGGTAGGGGCACGATTGCATACACACCACCCTCCCCAGACTCCACTGAGTATAATATTTTGTTGTTCTCAATGGACTAAAAGGGAAATGGTGTTGTGTTGTTGATATGTTTGGTTAAGGTATTTGAGGATGTTATTGAGTGGTTTTGAATATTTGAAACAGGGTGGTGCAACAATAACATGGGATATAGTAGTAGGAGGATGGGACTTGGAGTACAGTGCAGAATTTGTACCAAATGGTGAAGGCAGTTACACCATTGCTGTGGAGAAGCCAAGGAAAATTGCAGCCAATGAAGAGGCAATTCACAATTCATTCACTTCAAAAGAAGCTGGAAAAATGGTGCTTTCTGTAGACAACACTGCCTCTCGAAAGAGAAAAGTTGCAGCCTATCGATACATCGTCCGCAAATCTGCAACTATTTCAGCCTAAAATGAAGCAAATCTATGGTTTTTTTTACTCACTTTATCTAGGAGTACCTTGTTTTTACATTTTGTTGATGAATGTTTGGGCAAGTTAGTAGTAATATGTTATGTGATAGTGCCCTAGTATGAATGATATGAATGTATAAATGGTGGTATTATATTGCGGCTTATTAGTACTACTAAACTAATATGAAGTGAAAAAGCATTAATTAACTTTGCTAATATATGGATTACCACTTCCACTTGATTTGTGGAAGTTTTTATAAAATGTTGTGTTGTTAAGGGTCAGTGGCTTTTTTTGAAATTTTGTTGAGGTGTAGTGTGTTTTTGCAGATGTGGGTCAGTTGGTAAAGACTTTAGAGAGCAAAATGTCTAGATTTGAAAAGGAATTGAGTTGGTGTGTTGTGTTCTTTTTTGTTGAAAAAAATTCAGTTTTATGGTCAGGCATGCTTTTTTGGGAAGTGTAAAAGAAGAAAACTTTGGGGCAGGAAAGAGTGGATGTGGACTTAATTCTGGAGTTTTCCTGGGGCCGTATCATATGGCAAGATTTTGGATGAAATTATTAAAGCAGACTGGTGGGGTCAATAATACTAATCAGACACAGGGAGAGACTCTGCTTCTCTTGTCTCATACTTGTTATAATTCAAATTTATTGGAGCTCTAGCAAGGATTAGGTGAATTTCACATTATAGTAGTTATATAAGGACAAATATAACATAATCTATCGACGACAAGGATTGTACTGGAGTGGTAAGCACTTTTATATCCTTAATCAGAGGTTTGATCGGTTTTGAATTCCCCTTGGTATGGAGTTACCTTTTTTAGAAAATGTTTTACCTCTCAACAGACATAACAAAAATTAAGAGTTTGGGGATTCTAAATTTTAGAATAGAAGAGAAAAATATTGTAAAACATACTTCATTATTTTTAAAAATGAATTTTTTTTGTTGATAGTGAGTTCGAGCCAACAACATTAGTGTGAAAAGCATTTCCAGAGCCTTTTCCTTACCATTGAGTCGTCAATTAATTTTGTTAAGTGGTTTACAAGTTAATATACATATATATTTATTTAATTTTCTAATTTCTAATACAAATACAGAATTTGCGAAAAAGTTACTGGGTTTGTTCGAACCATGAACCGCCACTTAGCTCTGCCCCTGCCCCACTGTGGGACTTCTAGCTCGAATCCAAATTTAATTTCAGTCGGGCATGTTCATAAACTATTTTTTATATGTCGAAGATATTTTTGACCCCTTTTTTTGTGTATATTATTCGAATTAATAGTGAACATCAATATGTATAGTATTTCACTATTTTGGGTGCAGGCTGTGCAAAGCTGAGTTGCTGTTACTCTTCTCTGTTTGTTTTTGGGTTACTGCAATGATATGATGCTGTGTATGGCTTGGCTGTTTTTGATCTAATGAACTCTTTATGTTTGCCTTATTCTATTGTGTTACAGTGACTTTCAACAGACTCGAGGTTTGTCAGTTTTTGCCATAGGTTTTCTCTAATTCATGATTTTTTAAAAATAACTTTTTTTACTATTATAAGCTAAAGATGAAAAGAGCAAAAGAAAATCATTTAAATTTCAATCAAGTCTTGTGAGTGTGAAACAGTAAAAGTTTCACGTGAAAGTAACATACGTAATATGTAAAACTCATTAAATTCTCTTTCAAAATTGGTCATCATATTGAATGTGTCCACCTCTTCACAATCCTTCTTTAAAGATTTTAAGGTACATTTGAAGCTCCATACTTTTGTGAACTTCTTTAGATTATTATTTTTGTGGATAATGTTGAGAATGAACAAATTCTATAGGTATGCTTTTGGTATTATTCCTTTTAATGTAACGCAAAGAATTAGATAACATTTTGTAACTCTGCATAATTAAATTTGTGTAATATTTCTAAGTTGAAAGTATATATGGAGCGAAAGAATTAAGTTACTTTTTCATAAGTGGTTCACATTTATTTAAATGACGGTTTCTTAATTTGTAACTTCTTAGTGAAAAAAATATTAGCTTTTGAGAAGACTTGAATTTATTTGTCTTTATGATAATTTTTTTCACTATAGCAAGATTATCGTTTCATTATATTAACTTCATTTAGCTTCTTAGGTTTTTCTGATACATAAACGTAGATGATGTGCCTATTATGTTTTTATGAGCAATCATTGTTTGCGAACTTTAATTTTCAGCTATAAGTGCACATGTTTAGGCGTGTTGTGGAACATTCAAGAGTGACTGGCCTAAACGATTTGCACCCTAGTAAAGTTATAATCATTTTCAAGGCAGTGACTTGTCATGACATAATATTTGTTTGCTAAGTTATTTTTGTTTTCTTGTTGGTTCATATTATCATATAATATTTATAAATGATTATTTCCTTGAACAAAATGATTCTTGATCCGTCAAAGCTTGAGCATTTAGAGACGAAAACAATTTTAAATGCCGGTCACATTTTTTTAATTTTATTTGAACAATTAGAGGCTAATTATATTTTGTTTACCTTCTATTGATTAATTTAATAATATTTTAGATGTTGCTTACGCTATTACTGTTCTAGCACTCATGCGGTTGTTGATGATAATGCTAAAGAGAAGTTTAAAATAAATAATAGAACTGTTAGGAGACATTTGTTGAACAATATGATTAATTCTTTATTTGATTTATTTGTTATATATAAAACAACTAAGAAAATATGAGGCAATGTGATTTATGTTTTTGATGTTGACGATGCCAAAAAGAAAACATATAGTGTTGGACAATGATTTTAGTTTCAGATGATTAATAATAAGTCAATCGTGAAACAAGTTCTCAAGTATGAAATGTAACATTTCAAAAATAATTTCTAAGCTAAGATCTAAACTATTCTTCATATGTGTATAAGGTTGTATTGTGTGATTCTTAATTGTGCATATGTATTAAGGTCAATTATTTAGTGTGAGAAGAGATTTGGAGATGAATTAAGGTCATACTAATCCTCTAGTGAAACCTTTCTTATCGATTGAATTTCGATATAAGATTTTACTTGAGTCAACTTCAAACGATCTCATATGAAGAGTTAGGTGACTCGTAGCCTACCAAATTAAAGCTCTGTGAGTTCTTTCCAACGTTGGCAGTTTGCATCAATTGAAATCTGGAGTAAAAAATTCTGACTGATTTACCAGAGACGCTCCAACCAGGCGGGCAGGTCCACAATATAGAGAGAAAGCGGACCTCACAGGTCTCTTGATTAAAATTTCGTCTCCAACTTCAATTATTATTATTATTTTTTTGTTTTTGTCGTAAAAACTATTGGGGAGTTATCTATATGACTAAATTAGTTTTTCATAATTAAACCCTCTCATTCTCTCATAAACTTCAACGCGCAAGAATTCTTCTAGAAACACCAAGTTAAGGTTCTTCATCAAGGTAAGCCCTTCTGTAAGAATTTCAAATTTTCAAACTCAAGTTCCTTCATATATCAACGGATCATTAAAAGAAATCTTAACCCTTGACAATAGGGTTTTCAAGAAATTAATTCAAGAATTTCAAAAATTTCTTCATCGTTCTTCTTCAAGTTAGGGTTCTTTTTCAAGATTTGTGGAGCTTTTAAGGTATGTAAGACTATCATGGTTAGGAACTAAGTTCTTCCTCATGCCCTACATCTACAATTTCAGTTAGTAAGATCAAAGCCAGGGTTTTTATCCCAAAGTTTATTATGTTCGAAATTTTCTCTACATTCTCATTGTCGATTCTTGATTTTTCTATCAAAACTATGGTACTTCATATTATTGATGATTGTTACTTTATGGTTATTACTTAGTATACCACGTGAACTCTGTCCAGCTAAAAGCTACTTGGAAACCTTGTCTTAATAATTCATATGCATCATTTTCACGAGTAGAGTAAGTTTCAAGATTTTAAAAAAGTCTTTCAAGAAAGAGTTCAAGAAAACATATCTTTTTTTCTTGAAGTGCATTACTTTTAGAAGAATTTTAAGAAAATATATTTGTGCATCAAGATGCATATATTCATAAGTAAAGTAAAGACAATTTTTTTAAAGAAAGCATATTTTAGATTTGAGAAAACATAGTAATATTTTCAAAAAAGCTTAGTCAAGTTAATTTAAGTTCAGTTTAAAAGAAGCATTACTGAGCATAGACTCAAAGTATCAGATTTTTTATTTCCACCTAAAGTGGGACATATTTACAGTTATTGAGCATTATTGCATTATTTTGGGAGTAGTATTGAACCTCAAGAACATTATTGCATCATAGACGAGTCAGTTGAGTTATAGCTTTCTCTATTATTTCATAAACATATGCACATTATACATACATCATATTATTATGTTTTATAAAGGTATTGAGTTTGTTTTTCTAAGTTATTGCATTATATGCTCATCTTTTTAAAAGCTTCTGCATTAGTTAGTATTCAGTCTTATAGTATGCCAGATCAAGGGTTCGCTCAGACCAACAATGATTTCAAGTGTCGACCACGTTCAGGATATAGACTCGTGTCGGGAAAAACTTGATATCAAAGCACAGAGCTCAAGTGTCCTTGAGAGTCTATGAATTCGTGTTAGTGAAATCTTATTTATGGTTGTGAGGGTTCATTTCTATAAATGAGGGACTATGAACATTTAAGAAAAGTTTCCATTCTTTCATATTCTAGATCTTGCAAGAGCTGTCCCCTAAAAAACTTATGCAAATTCATGTGTTCCTTCAATTCCTCTGTAGGGGCGAATCTATTAAGGGGTGTGGGGGTGCCACGCCACCCTCGAACTTCGGCAGAAACTCTGTATATACTATACATATGTGTATATATATATATAATATTTATATAAATATAAAGCGTGCCATCTAGAAACAAAATTGGCTTGTGGTGCCATGGTAGGAGGGCAACTTTAGAAGGGGCTGATGTTGCGGGTTCAAATCCCATTGTACCTATTATTTTTTGAGAAATTTGCTGCAAACGTTTTTTTAAGAAAGAGGAAATTGCTGCACACGTTCTTTTAAGAAAAAATAGAGAACTAAAATTAATTTATATCAAAAAGACGAATAATTTAATCAAATATAAAATTAATTTAATGGATAAATCTATTTGGCACCCACAGACTCTAAATTCTGGATCCGCCACTGTTCCTCTGTCTATGCCTCATCTTAGAGGTGGTAGGAATAGTAAATCTAAGATCCTTGTCGATGAGGTACTCTTAGATAAAGCTATCAGAAAATAAAGAGACTACACAAGGGAAACCTATTATTGTGTTTATGTTCATTGATTTGAAAGAATGCACCCTTATTTATATGAAGCGTGTGTTGAGAAAATGTATGATATGTTCCCGGATCCCTTCTTAAACCTTTCCATAGATGATACCTTTAACGGGAAAGTATGTTCTAGAATATTTGGGTAGTGTTGTCATGACCCGAAAGACAGTGTAATTTGTAATGTTATGAGTCACTAGTAGTAAAATTGCCCAGAGTTAGAAGTTTGAAGTTAGAAGTGTAGTAACCTTAAAAGAGTGGGAGTAGTGATTGAGTAAAGTATATAGTTGCAGTTATGTACCCAATAAGTTAGTAATGAAGTGATGTTCCCTAATGTGTAAAGTAGTATGCACACAAGTTGTCTAAAAAGTTAAAAAAAACGCTGAAAGCCTTTAAAAAAAATAGGCTTCAGCAAGGTTCGAACTCCCAACGCCTAGGTCAATGACAAGGCGGAACTTTGTAGCCCCTGAACCGCTGAACCAACACTTCAACTTGGTTCAGGAGTGTCAATTCTAATATATATAGGTATAAAATCAGAATTTGACTTACCTATACAACGTAATTTTCCGATGAAGGGGTGTCGCTTGACACCCCTCGGGCAAGGGTAGCTCTGCCCCTGAATGAGAGTGTGTAAATATCATGTTGGTATCACAATAAGGGTTATCGATTAAGGTGACTTAGAGTATGTGCGTCATTGTGTTAGTATAGATCAATTCTAGGTGATGAGTGGATATTAGCATGTGAAGAAGTTTAAGTTGATAGGTTGCAATGAGCGCGTTGATACAACTAGAAAGTATATGTCCCCCCTGTATGAGGTAGTAAGTTGTGGCAAAATCTTTAGTTAGAAGAAAGACTTAAGACTTAGGAAGATATGTGTACCTAAGATAACACATAGTCATTAGAGACTTTAAGTTTAGGATGTGATACTAGTTAATATTCTTTAGCAGCTAATGTGGAGGAGGATAATGTGAGAATTATATATTTCTCTTAAGAGTTGGGTTCATAGGGGTTATATATATACGATGATGAGCCTCTTAATATAGTTCAAGTTTCCTTCAAGTTAGGTAGATATGAACATAGAATAATGGTGTTAGCATGTTAAGAAAATGAGGTCAGACTACAAAGAGCTAGAGAAGCGACGTTTTCCGCTAATAAGAGTAGAGGTTATATAAAGATGAATATAGCAGTATGAAGAAGTAAAGAGAAGTATCTTAAACATAAGTCCTAGAAGGAATCATAGAATCTGCATACATGGAGATTTTAGTATTCATGAGATTAGCATTGTTCGATTGTCAGAGTAAAGTGAAAAAAAGCAGTTTAGAGAATATGAAAAAGGTCTATAGACTTAGAATGTAGGTTGTAGGTCTAAGGGTGGTGGTGATGATAGGGTGATGTGTTCAGAAAGAGTTGTGATGAGATAGTAGTTCATTCATACTTTAGTGTATTCCTCTGATTTTAGTCGATATGACACCCTGCTAATGTCTCGCATATCAACATTATATCATGACCCATGCTCATGCACTTCATAGAGATTTTTCACATCTATGCTTATTTCCTAGAAAGGCAACGATTCAGCTCAACAACCTTAATTTTACTCTATGAAGTTATGAATGTCAGTTTACCATATACAGCTCATAATGTATGCACTCATATTTCTCAGTATGCTAAGTCCATAAACTCATGATATATCTTTAATGGCTAGTGAGATCATGTTACATCAAGCATGTTCACATATCAAATGATTATTATTTTTTGAATTATTCATGTTTATAATTTTTCCACTCTAAGCTCTTCGGGTGATCCTCTCTTAGTTTTGATAACAATATTGATATTAACGTAGTATTACTTTCTATGAGAGGGTTGATGATTCTTATTGTGAATATCGTAACATGCTTATTCCATGTAATTTTTTCGTAAGTGTGGAGGAAGAGATCAAAATGAGGCTTGATTATATATATTGTCTAAGTGATAATATTTGGTGTGTTTCTTTATAGTAATTCCTGGAAATCTAGTTGGTAGAAATAATAGGAAGGTGAAAAATTCGCGGAAGAATTGGTTACCCCAAAGTCAATGAAGTGGCTATAGTAATAGACTTGAATAGGGTGTTGATATACATATAGATTAAGTACTAAGCACCCTTAATTAGAATTCGATGTTTATTGTTTTAAGAAAAAGTAGCATTCTTGGGATGATAGTCCCAACAGAGCTATAGAGCATAAATCTCGTGATTTAGATTAATATGATCACATTATGTGTAGCATCTTGTAGCTCTGAGTTAGACTTAAACATGGTAAAATTAGACAGTTAGACATAGACCTTGATAGTAGTAGTCATATGTATATATCCTTGTGGGAGTTATAGGTAGTAGCTTATGAAGTGTAGTGTTCACACAGAGGAGCATATTGAGAAGTGTTGCTAAGCTTAAAAATTATCAGTCATATCACTTAAGACATAATACGCTCAACTTATTTCATGCCCAAAGTATTCATGTTTCATGTCAAATAACTTCAGATAGAGTATGACTCATATTCAAATCTATATTGTTCATCCTTTATAAACCCATGTCAGATGACTCAGATACTTAGACTATGTTAGTGCTTTATGTTCAGATGTCTCACACAAATCATGCCCATAATTCTTCCATCCCACTTGGACCAAAGAATGCCTTTGATCCAGTGGTAAAGTGAGTTCATTTTTATAAGAGGATCGTGTGTTCAAAATCAGTCAACCAACACAATACATTCTACTATGAATCTTCTTTGTATTTTGAATCCACTTGATAAAAATTCTAGGCCTGTCATTAGTGATGAGAGTTCGATTTCTCATCTTGTAATTCCCTTTTTCTATTTCAACTTTGAAAGAAGAATATCCCCTTCCCCACAATTTTAAATCTTACGATTATTAGAGCATTTAGTCATCCCCTCCCCACTCCACCATCACGCATGTATAGGGGTGTTCATGCTTCAGTTTAGATCAAATCTTTAGTTAAATCAAACATTAATCAGTTTAATTAATTCTTAAATTATTAAAATCAGATCAAATCAAATATAATCATATCTAGTTATTTGATTGTTGTCGGTTTGATTCGATTTGATTTGATTTTTAAGAAACCTAATGTTATATTTTTTTTTATTTTCCCTGTGATTAATGAAGAAGTTTTCATTCTTTTTCAACTTATAATACATTATTAGCCTTTTATTGTGGTGACTACACTTTTAAAAAAATGTGAAAAAATATCTACAGATATATAAACTTTGATCAAATAAAAATAAGTTGATAAGAACCCAAAAAAAAAAAAAAAAAAGTAAATCTCATAGCTATTTCTTTAAATAAATAAGTTTGAGCTCACGACTCTCTTTTAAGAAATGGACTTAAGGGGTAAAGTTCATTAACTAAATAAATTTTCCATAAGAAAGTATACAAAGTATTAAAACTCAATCTATCTTATATACATAAATACAAATTTTGGGTATATAATTTATGGATTTGATTTTTATCAATTTATTTTTAATAAAATCAAATCAAATTTAAATCAAATATTATTATTTAAAAAAAATTTAAAACCACTAAAAAATGAATTTATTTAATTTAATTTTTGATTCAGATGGATCTTTAACCAAATTTACACCCCTGTATATAATATAATATAATATAATCATAAACATTTATATGATCATAAATTATTTTGTTAATAGTAAAAAAAAGTTTAAAATTAAATTATTTATACTTATAAAAAGGGAAAAAGACTCAAATTTGTCATCGAACTTTGAGAAAAAACTCATTTATGTCATTCGTTAAAAGTTTGACTCATCCATGCCATTTTCGTTTGAGAAAAAGACCATACATGCCATTTTTTTGTTAATTGAAATGACATAGATGAGTCAAACTTTTAAGGATGACATAAATGAGCATTTTCTCAAAGTTGGATGACATATTTGAGTCTTTTTCCTTTACAAAAACTATTTAACGTTGCCGAAGCATAATTGACCATGTGTAAAAAATATTTTTGCAAAATCAAAATTGTTTTCAGTTAACAAATAATGACATGAATGCTCTTTTATCAGATAGAAATGATATAAATGAGCTAAACTTTAAACGGATGATATAAATGATTTTTTTCTCAAAATTTGATGACATATTTGAGTCTTTTTCCTTATAAAAATATGACCTTTTTTTGACATAGGCCAAAGAAGAAGTGTACCAATGGAAAGAAATAACTTGACTGCAATGAAAAAATGGAAAATGGTCTGATATACCTCTCAACTCTGTCATTTAGAGCTGATATACCCCTCGTTATGAAAGTGACTCATATATAATTCTACTTATATACAAATGACTCACATATACCCTTTTCCTCTGACGAAAATGAAAAAAATTAATTTGAGTTTAATTTTTTATTATTTTAAAAAAATATATATAATCCCATATGAGTATATTTAATCCTCCTCAAACATATTTTTTTTGACTTTTTTTGTTTCAATAACTAATTTAGATTTATTATTTTGATGGTCAAATTTATTTATGTTTCACTAATATTCTTGTAAAACTTATTATAGATGACCAAATTGTTTTCTTCAAATACAAAAATTAAATTACAATATAGACAAAAAAATAGTTTTAAATTTTTTTCTTTACACTAAGGAATGAAAGAAAAAATAAAATAAGAATAAGAAACTCAAATAATTATAATAAAAAAAGTCAAAAATAATTTATGTATGAAAAAAATTAAAATATACCTTGAACTTTGCTAAAAGAATCATATGTACCCCTCAATAGTTTTTAAGAAAATTAAAGTCAAAAATATAAATTTAAAACTAAATTTTTCACTTCCATTAAATGAAGGGTATATGTGATCTCATTTTGTAACGGTAGGGGTATATGTGAGCCGTTTGTATAACGATAAGGGTATATATGAGTCACTTTAATAACAATGAGTATATCAACTCTAAATAGCAAAATTGAAGGGTATATCAAACCTTTTTCCCATTAAAATAATACAATTTAGTATATATAATGATAAATTTTTTCCTTTCAAATAAATTGCTTATAACTCAAAGTTGAGGGTAAGGGGTAGTACTGACTACTGAGTAATGATAGAAAGCGAGGGGCAAAGAATCGTGTGGCTTGGGTTAACTTAACGTCTACGTTTGGGAATGACAGGGAAGTTGTACCTTTACTTTTTGCCTGTTTCATTTTCCAGAATACATTTACTTTCTCTAATCAAATCATGGCCATCCCAATTCCCATGTACTTTTAATAGTAATAATTTTGCACTCAAGAATCTCTATCATTTTTGTAGTTTTTGCAAATCTCTACCTACTAGTAGGCCCAAGTCCTTTTACCCTAAATTTCAAAATGAATATCCCTAATTGTTTTTTCACTAGTAGATATTTGGATCTTTTAGCCCAAAGGCTATTTTCAAAATTTAATTGGACAAAAATACAAAAAATTTAAAAAGTTGGTGGAATAAAAACTCTTTATGATTTTTAAAATAAAAACTGGGGATAGGGAAAGGGGAAATGAGGGAGAGAATTACAAGGAGGGTAATCGTGTCTTCACCAACAAAGGTGAAAGTTATGTATTCAACCAATCAAACTACTAATAGTTCTCACACTCTTTATGATGTCATCATTTAATTTGAAGTACAAAATCTATCATTCTGTAATGATCCTTTAGGTCATTTTCTTTGTTTTGCGATATTTTAACGTTTAGTGCTTTCTTATAGCGACCTCAAGTCATTTATGACTTGTTGGGACTGACAGTTTGGTCACCTGATCATTCATTTGGTTTTATGCACGTTTACGTATTTTGGAGCTTTTGAAACTTGAATGATTAACTTCGGTCAATGTTTCAGCTAAACCGTCTCGTAATCCATTTCTGGTGGTTCTGTTAGCTCCAAAACGTCGAATTTGGTTTAGTTGGATCTCTGGTTTGGATCCCGATACTTCCGGGCTCATTTCAAACTACCTTGTGATTTTTGGCTAAAATGGAGTCGTGCATGTAGGGTCCATTTTTTGTTGAGATGACTTATGTTGGAAGTTTTGACATCTCCGTTGAGTCCGAAATGCCAAAGTTGGTGGGGTAGCATAATTTGTTTGTGTGCACGAATTTCCGAGCCAATCTCGAGCACCCAAGCGGAGTCCATTGGGACTTAGCTAAATTTTCTAGTGCCTGATGTTGGTGTAGCCGCCTAAGCGGCCATGTCATTGCTTAAGCGGCGAAAAAGCTACTTTTGTGAACCTTGCTAGCAAAGGGCTACCCGCTTAAGCATTCTTGCATCGCTTAGCGGCCCGGGTGCTGCTTTAGTGGAGCCTCATCCGAGGTCCCTACTGCTTTAGTGGTAATGTTGCAGCTTTAGCGAGGCCACTAAGCGCTCAAGTGGCCGCTTTTGCGGCCATCGCTGGTAGTTAAAATCGATTTTTAGCTCTCATTTATCTAAGTGTTTAAACATTTTGAGACTTGGAGAGTTGGACATCTTGTAGGATTTTTAGTGGGATTTGTTAGGGATTGTGGGGAAGAGCTTCAGTATGTTGTTAGGCTTGTAATTCTCGCGTTATAACGGTAAGTTTTCCCTTGAATCCTCTTTGTTTTGGTTCTTTAATTGTGAATTCTCAAGTTTATGTATGGACTATTATAGGGGCACTTCGAAGCTCAGACTATGGTCGTTTTCGGGGCACAAGCTCCTTGACCTTGTTGGGACCCATTGACGGAACCAATTTTGGGATTCCTTATGCGGGTCCTATAATAACATTTTAACTTGTTTTTAGTTTCAACTTCAATTATTGCGTATCGGGTGTCTAAACGACTGTATTGATGCTGAGGTCACTAATATAATAGCGTGGAATCATTCGGAGGTGGCTTAGAAGGGAAAAACTTTGATCTAAAGGTGTTCGAGTGTGCGTGATCAGTTTTGAGGTAAGCTACGACTTACTATCCTTAGACCATGTTTGTGATTGTACTAGCATGCTAATTAACTAAGTGTGAGGTGGGTTTCCAACACGATTTCATGTTATGTTCTTTACTTGAATTGCTTTGACCTTATTTCAGTTATTCCAGGTGATTCTTTAGTTTCACATGATTTGGTTATATCCGTTTATGCCCATGAGTTGATATTAGGCTAGAATGGTCTTAGTATTGTTGTTTATAAGTCTTAACCTAGATTTGGCTAGAGGTTATTTAAAAGTTGATTTTCGGTGCCCGTGGGGCTAGTTTCAGGTTGAATTTGGGCTAGATTTGACCTTACAAGATAGATTCTGACCTTCGAATACTCTTATTAGTATCTTTGGGTTGATGGGTGTGGTGAGTAATTTCCTAGACTCATTCATATACATTTTCCCTTTTTGCATTGTAGCTAGTCTAATCAAAGATTTTGGGATAGACTGGGGTTCTGTACAACTGATTTGATGTAAGAATTTAGGAGCTGGTAGGTGTTTGTGTGACCATATTGATGTAAGATTTTGCGGTCAGATCGGCCTCTCTGAGGACTAATGGGTTCTTATAAAGCTTTCCGAAGTAAGATTTCGGGAGGGACTAGATATTCCGATGATATATTTCGAGATAAGTTAGGTTATATCAAGGCTTTTCGACATAAGATTTCGGGGAGGACTAGTCATTCCGATGTAATATTTCTATATGTCAAATAATAGTTGATCATTTTACCAAAGGGATATCTAGAGACTTGTTTGTGAAACATGTAAACGCTCTAGATTTACTTAGGATATGATAATATTTCAATATTGAAAAATAACTTGGTTGTTATAATATTTTCATCAATATAAGAGTATTGGATTTATATTCAAATCTCATATGCATGTGATAATGTTTTAAAAATAGAGTGATTCAGACAAGTTGCGAGATTGGTTCTCTTTCACGAGCAATTGCCTCTTACGTTGTAGAATGTGAAGAGATGATTCCACTGTCATTATGACTTGTTTATAAGTCAAACAAGAGTCTCTCCAAGAAGAAGAGTTTGAGGATTATTGAAGAGAGAAACTCAAGTTAGACATATAGAGGAGTCTAGACCAAAATCTGCACGGTGTTAATGTAACACCCCAGAATTTTTTTGAGCTAAGACTCAAACCATGCTTCGTTGTGAGTAAGATTTTTACCGAGGAATTTAAATTTTCTTAAGTGTTAAGGTCACTAGATGTAGCATCTTGAGTTCCAAAAAGAACTAAAGAGAGTTCATTCAAGTCCTTCCTAGGTTCTTTTATCTTTTGGGTAAATTTCAAACAATCATAACTTTTAGCACAAGATCAATTAGGTGGCCCATAAGATGTCAAATGAAATATCTCTGAGTCCTCTCTCCAACGCCATCAAGATTGCTAAATTTTGAGCTCGGATGATGGAGATATAATCGTTTGAGTGCAGCCTCTCTAGATAGGGTCTTTCTACTAGAACTAAGGAGGGGTATTTTAGTCTTTTCCTTACCCCCACTTAGTCTAAACGCGAATTACACCCAATAAAGGGTCTAAACTGATTAGAATCAGTTTCATTCATCTCCAAAGCGTTTAGGGTTTTAGAGAGAAGATTCAAGAGGAGAAAAAGTCCAAGGTTTCAAGCATTAGTTCAAGAAATTCAAGATTTCGCCAAGAACCTAGTTCTTTGAGGTATGTAAGTTTTCATAGTGTTGGGTTCGTTCACCTACAGACTAATCATGAGTTTCTTTTGCGTATCTATCCATAATATTGAGAAATTTAAGTTCTTGATAAGTGTTCTTGAAGTGTTGCTTTCGTTCTTGAATTACGATGGGTTTGATGAGTTCTTGAGATGAATTTGAGGGTTGTTTTTGAGTAGATTTTCGTGTACTTATGTAGGGTATTCAAATCTAAGTGAGTTGGGAAGAAATTATTCGATTCTAGGAGAATTAGAGCCAAAAATTGAAGAATAAAATTCGTCGGAAGATTCAGGGGAGGGGCTGGGGCGGCGTACTCCAGTAGTGCGCTAGGATGATGTCTCTGAAGTTTAGGGGCTGGCGCCCCACGCCAGCAGTGCGCCAGGGTCGCATGCCCCCACCCTTTTTCCATTGTTTGCTCCGTCTATGTAACGACCCTAAAAATGAACTAGTGAAACTAGAGCCTCACATGTGAGTTTGGAGTTGAGAACTTGATGAAATGATGAGAAATGACCGTGACGTCCGGAAACTAGTCATTTGAACTAGTGAGTTGTAAGGGTCAACTTTAAATG
>JAJOOR010016728.1:0-22131 GCA_036250505.1 Solanum acaule
CATTCCATTCACGACGAAGGGTTATCAAGAAGGCAGAAAAATAATGTAAACAAAGACCGAAATCAAGAGTTTTCACCATAGAGCAAATACGGTTGATGAGTAGAGCTTGAGCAGGGGCTTTATCAGAATGCCAAAGACAGTAAAAAAGTCCCTTCCACAACTTCTTCATATCATCATCATCGAGTTGGGTTTGTGTTACAAGCCACGTTTGAAGATGTGCGAATGCTTTTGACCTAATGGAAGCGTTACAAGCAGCTAAATGTTTTATCAGAGAAGTACCTTGTGTTAAGGTGGTATCAATAATGGTTGTTTGGTGTTTGATTTTGGATTCTCTGAGTCTCTTCTTCATTGTTGAAGATCGGCAAAAGTAAAGCTTTTTGTGAGAAGTCTGGAGGAGGAAGAAGGGTTTTGGCCTTTGGGGGAAAAAGGAACGTTAGGGCTAGATGGTTCTTTTTTAGTACATTGTACTGTATATAGCCCTAATTAATAAAAGGGGAAAGAAAAAGAAATGATTATATAAGTTTCTAGTATATTGCAAAAAAAAAATAAAAAAAATTTGGCATAATATTTTATAAAAACAATCTAAAAACTAACAAACTCTTACTGTAAAAATTTAAGGAAAAATTATGCAACTAATAAAAAAATTAGCAACTTATTTATGGAAAATAGCTATATTTTGAATTTTTTTTTTTTTTAAAAAAAGGCATGTTTTAATAGCAAATGTTTCCCCCCTCTCTCTTTTCTCTCTCATGTCAATTAGAAGAAATTCATTTAAATGCATTATGTATCAAATGTATTTAATAAAATATAGGTGAGACTCTTGTATTTTATTTCAATTGTATTCAAGAAAAACTATATTTTGTATTTTTGTATCAATTGTATTTATATTCGTACGAATACATTATGCATTCATCCCCTCTGTCAAATGTATTTGTATCCAATCAAAGAGAGGATGACTATGGATGTATTTGTTGTATTTCGAATACAATTGAAACAAAATAAATAAAGAATACAATGCAAAATACAATTCATTACATTTCGAATAAAATTGATACAAAATAAGTACGAAATACAAAATACAATCATCTCTTCTCCCTCTCTCGATCTCGCTCGCCTCTCTCCTTTCTCTCTCAATCTCGCTCACATCTCTCTTCCCTCTCTTGATTTCACTCACCTCTCTCTTCCCTCTCTCGATTTCGCTCGCCTCTCTCCTCTTAATGTGTATTCTTTTTTATACAAATCAGTTTGTATTTGTCTTTTTTTCTCCAAAATTTTCTAAAAGCACTCTTCTCTCTCTCATATGTCGCTCGCCTCTCTCCTTCCTCCTCCCCTAACATTTTGCTATTGTTAGTAATTAAGCAAATTATAGCTATAGAGTTCTACTGTTTACTATTTTTGAAAGTTTCCCAAAATTTAATAGTGATAACTTCCTAATCCTTAAGGGGTCATTCAGTAGATGGATAGAGTAGCACAAATATTAGCTAGCGTTTGGCCATAGATTTTCATATATTTTTTGCAAATATTATTTGGGTGAAATTTCACCATGTGTTTGGGAAGCATATTTCACTTTTTTTAAGAAATATGATTTATACTCCTAAGTTTTAAAAAACTATCAAAATTAACCATAGGTTTGTATTACATAGCAAGATAGAAACGTCGATGTAACAAGATTCATGACTTTGCAACAAGTCAATTGGATCTTCGTTGTAGCAAATAACAAGTAGTGTCCATGACACTGGAGCGATGTGGTAGTTCCAGACGAGTGCAACAAACATCATTCCATACATCATAAAGTAGACGAAGCTTATGACTTTATTACCTTGAGTCGATTGTTCGTCATTTTCAACCATATCATCACTTTCATATTCATTGAATATTCAATCACTGCTTCGTTGTTCACGTAAAAAAAATTATGTAATACAGCGCAAACAATAACTATAGAGGGTGTTTTATTGTAAAAGATAAAAATTTGGTGTAGAATTTAAATTTTTAAAAGCTCCCAAATAGTAAGGCTTGGCCCAAATACTAGTTTTTTTTATAGTATGTGGGGATTTGGGTATATTTGCCAAATAATGACAAATTGTATGGACAAACGCTATTTGCCAAATTTTCTCCCAAATTTGACTTGGAAAATCTATGGTCAAATGGTTCCTTAGTAATGTGGTACTCCTTCCGTCCCTATTACTTGTCCCCTTTTGAATTGACACACCTATTAAGAAAGCAATTATTGACATAGTGAGTTTACCATTTTACCCCTATTAATTATGAAGTTGATGAATTAAAAACTTGAGATTTTCAAGAAGTTCTACCTCTTTCAAAGTAATTAATTGAGGGTATAATAGGTAAAAATATTTTGTCCTTTCTTGATTTGTCAAAATGGACAAGTAATTAGGGACAGCTAAAAAAGAAAAAACTGGACAAGTAATTAGGGACAAAGGAAGTATTAGCAATGCAAGTATTAATAATGTGGATATTAATTATGCAGGTATTAAGTAATGTGAGAATTAATTATGCAGGTATTAATAATGTGAGTATTAACTATGCAGGTATTAATAATGTGTGCAGATATTAGTTATGTGAGTATTAGTTATGCATGTATTAGCCATACACGTATTAATTATTTTACTTTCTACTCTGCATAAATAAACACAAATTTCTCATAACTTATACATGTATTAGTTATACAAATTTCAAAATTGTCAACCAAACGTCGTATTAATTTTATACATGAATAACTTTTTTTCCTATCCACATATCAAACGTTGTATTAATTATATACATGAATAACTTTTTTCTTATCCACCTACCAAACGTCATATAAGTTATACGGACTCTAATATATGAATAAGACTTGTTTTATACAACTACCAAACATTCCTAAGCTGGATAAAATTATGCAAGTATTAGTAATGTGGGTATTAGTTATGTGGGTATTAGTTATACATGTATTAGTTATGCAGGTTTTAGTTATACATGTATTAGTTATACAGGGTTTAATTATACATGTATTAGTCTTGCGGGGTTTAGTTATGCAAGGTTTAGTTATACATGTATTAGTTATGTATGTATTAATTATGCGGTGTCTAGTTATGCAAGGTTTAGTAATACATATATTAGTTATGTATGTATTAGTTATGCAAAGTTTAGTTATGTAGAGATTACAATACATTAGCGAGCTAATTTTTATTTCTTAATCGGAAAAAAATAATTAGTGAGCTTATATTTATTATAACCATTAAAATAACCAATTATATAAATAAAACATTAAAATTAAATAAATACCAAAAGCTAAAAACAATAAAGTCAATAACAAATAACTAAAAGTAATTAAGTAATTTTTGTTCAATATGATTAACCAATTAAGCAATAGGTAATTTGAATTGAAATAAATAAAAAAATAACTAAAACAATTAAAACTTGTAATGAAAGTGCGTTGTAGAGAAATTATGCAAAGAAATTAATTACAATTAATAGACACTGCCTTGCCACCAAAGAAAACAATTAACAAAAAATTAAGCAAAGAAACTAAAAGTAATTAAGCAATTAAGACGACAAAAATATCAAAGCAAAAAACTTGTAGTGTTTTTTTTAATTGTATTAATTATTTGATTTGTTGTAAATTAATATATATTTAAAAGTAAATTGATAGGGGTAAATATGTAATTTACTATTTTAATACATGTATAACTAACACACATAACTTATTTCACCCTTCTATCCCGCATAAATTATACATATATTCCCTCATAAGTTATACAAGTATTAATTATGTAGGTGTTTGCAACAAATTTTAAACATATGGAAAATAAATAAACCACACAAATAAAATCTGAAGAAACATAACTTTATTGATAAATATGCAGGTACAATTCTGTTCCTCCCTTGATTCTACTCTCCTAAGATTTATCCATGATTCGAGGGCCGTTAGTGGCGTATTTCTCGAACTAGGATGATTTAGATTTGACCTCTATATGAATACTCCATCAATTTGCGGAATATTCGAGATCTTGATCTTTAAAATTACCCAAGAGTTCATGAGATATTTTGAGATGTTTTTAAGGGAATTTAGTACCCTTTATATAGGCATAAACTAGGGTTTAGGGTTGAGTAACCTCCAAGAATTCTAATTGAAACTGAACAACCTTCCAGAGCCCAATTCGAATTGAACACATCTTGTACAGTCCGCAAAATTTCAGTGTCAACAGTAGGATTACAAAAAACGCAACCAAACATCGTATAAAATTAATACATGAATAACTTTTATACAATATTTGGAAACCTACCAACCAAACATTGTATAAAATTAATACATGAATAACTTTTATACAATATTTGGAAACCTACCAACCAAACATTATATAAAATTAATACATGAATAACTTTTATCCTATTTACAAACCAAACATGGTATAAAATTAATACATGGATAATTTTGTTATCCATGTACTAGATGTAGCTTTATCCAGCTACCAAACGACCCCTAAGTGAACAACTCTAAACCTAAACAATGAAAACACGTGATATTCTTATATAAATAATAATAAGGAGCAATTTTAAAAAAAATTCAATTATAATTAATTTTAAAATTTTAAATATTAGAAATTTTAATATAGCTCAGAAAAGATTTAAGAAACAAAATCTATTTTAATTTTAAATTAAAGCAGGCCAAAAAAATCATTTTATTGCTAAATCAAATTATTTACACACAAAAATAAGAAATTGGGTCCAGGCCCGAAACAGCCTAGACTCGATAAATAAAAAAATCAACCAAAGCAAACAAAGGGAAAAGGGTAAAGGAAATTGGTAAGTACACCACCTTTCACTTCATCTTCTTCGCAAATACAAGGAGATCTGAACTCGAAGTACTAGTCACATTTTGGTCCAAGGAAAAGCTAGCTTGAGTAGAAATCACTAAGGACACTTTAAATTCTCATAAACACCATGACTCTAGCTTATTTAAGGCTCCTTTAGCATAGCTTCTTAAAGTCAACATGAGTTTGTATCAATGTCACGCCTTGAGGCTACCCCTGGACGCGGACACGGGACCTAGGATCACGAGTGACCCCAAGCTAACCCTACTGGCATATCATAAGCATACTAAATAAACTGAAGTAAGAAAAATATTGTGCGGAAGCTAAATCATAAGATAACTGGAATGATGGGGAATACCCATATACTATCTGAATTTATGAAAACTAAGAGTTTAACAACAACTGAAAAGTCAAACTCAAATACTAAAGTTGAAACTAACTATGTTTGAAAATAGACTATAACTGACTAGAAGTGTTGGGACATGCCCCAGCTAAATCTAGCAAAACTGAAACTAAGACTAAAAGCAAAGGAAACATGTATGTTGTCCTCGGAGAATGAGGACTCATCACTGATGCTGCTGAGCTGAAGATCGGAAATCGATATATGCGTGATCTAGAAGCTGAAGACTTGAACCTACATCACGAGAAGATGTAGCACAGAGTATGCGTCAGTACTTGAAAGGTACTGAGCATGCATGATAGAATAAAGCTGAATAAAAACATAACTAAACAAGCATATATCTGAGCAATGATAAGAGATAAGAATGATACTAAACTAAGAATACTGAATATGAACTAACTGAATGCAATGACCAAGTTTATAACATGTTGAGACTGAAATCTGACTGTAAGTGATAACATGGTCAATGCAATAGAATCTAACTATAAGGGAGCTACTAATAACTGACATAAAACCACACAAGCTAATGTGGAGTCCAATTTATACGCCCCATCGAGAGGAACCAATATACCCTGCAAGAGGTATAGAGGCGTGATTGGCGTGATTAATGTCCACAGAGGGGACTTATAAACCTACGAGGGCACATAGTTCTGGGACTATTCGGGTATGCTGAACCCTAGTCCACTCGGTATTAAGCTACTCTCAATTAGAGTGTATTTAACAATTTATGACTGAAATTCTGTAATACATGATAGCTCAAAAGGCTGACATGCACTCTCTGAGAATGCAACAATTATGATTGATAATATGACATTCGTAAACGGAAGCATGTATATCGTGAAATCAATGACCTAGCATGTGTAATTTAAGAACTAAAAGAACTACATAGCTAAGGTTCTGATTATCATACAAGAAACTAAGCAATAACATAATAATCTAATTTGGATCATTCTAACAGCTAAAACCCAATAATTTCTAACATTCAAGAAGCCCTAAGTCTGGATAATATTGAGGGAATCAAGATTCTGACTGAAATCTAGGGTCCTAATGGGTAGAAAGAACCCACTAGTGAAATCCCATATACCTGGTGACGAAATTCACGGAGAAATCTTTTGATTTCGGGGCTGGAACTGACGAAAACTGGTTGCGTTATTGAACTAGGGCTTGGTCGAATCTTTCTCCTTCTTTTCGTTCAACTTGATGATTTTTTGGAGAATGAGTTGACTAGGGTAAGTTCTAATTAAGTTACTAGGCTAAAACTGACCAAAACTACGTAGTTTAGGGGTCCAACGCATAAGGAAAATACCAAACGACCCCTGATATAAAATCTGTTGAAGCCACCTACGACTGATCGACGGTCTGTGGACTTATCCATGATCCATCCTGTCAGTCTGTCGATTGTCCTCAGAGGATGGGTTCTAGTGAGGGTCTCGACCTACGGACTGATCAACGATCTGTGGACTGGTCCACGATCCTTTTTGTTCGTCCGTTGATCAACTTCAGAGGATGGGTTCTAGGGTCCTGAGGGTCTCGACCTACGGACTGATCAACGATCCGTCCTGTCAGTCCGTCGATCGACTTCATATGATAGGTTTTGGAAGTCCTGAGGGTCTCGACCTACGAACTGATCGATGATCCGTAGATTGATCCACGATCCGTCCCATCAGTCCGTTGATCAACTTCAAAGGATGGGTTCTAGGGAGGGCTACATGTGGCTATCCACGGACCACCCGGACGGACCGTGTGTGGCAACCGTCGGTTGCACCTGCAACTTCTGAAAATCTGCTGGTTTGGTCTATTTTTGGATACGGGGTGTTACATTATCTCCCCTTGGGAACATGCGTCCTTGAATGAAGTCTAAACTAGTTGGATAGGGAGGGAAAGAGATACAAACCCTACCACTATTTACTAGAAACTGATTTCTGACTAAACTAGGTTCCAAGGACAATGCAAATATGTTGAAAATGCAAGTACAAACTGAAGGAACATGATACTAACACTGAATCTGTGCATGAATAACTGAAAAACTGGAGAAGAACTATTACCTCAAGCTGGAGTGGAATCGGAAGGAAAGAGATGACGATACTTGGCCTTCATGGCTGCTCCCAAGTAGCTCCCTCTACGGATTGACTCCTCCACAAAACCTTAACTAAAGCGACTTCTTTGTTTCTCAACCTTCGAACCTGACGATCAAGAATCACAACTGGTACCTCTTTATAAGTGAGACTATCCTTCACATCCACACTTTCTAAGGGTACAATAGATGCTGGATCACACACACACTTCTTCAACAATGAAGTGTGAAAAATCGGATGCACTGCTGCTAGTTCTGTTGGCAACTCTAACTCATAAGTCACTTTACCAACTCTTTTCAAGATCTTGTAAGGGCCTACATATCTAGGACTGAGCTTCCCTTTCTTGCCAAATCTCATCACCCCTTTCATAGGTGACACTTTCAGGAAAACTCAATCATCAACTTGGAACTCTAATTCCCTTCTCCTTATATCTGCATAGGACTTCTGGCGACTCTGGGCTGTCTTAAGTCTATCTCTAATGAGTTGCACTTTCTCCATAACATCATGAACTGAATCTGGCCCTATCAAGGCTGCTTTACCTACTTCAAACCAACCAACTGGAGATCTACATCTATGCCCATACAATGCCTCATAAGGGGCCATCTAAATGCTAGCTGGAATGGTAACTATTATTGTAAGCGAACTCTATCAGAGAAAGGTGATCATCCCAACTTCCCTTGAAATCGATCACGCAAGCTCTCAACATGTCCTCTAAGGTCTGAATGGTACGCTCTGCCTGACCATCCTTCCGTGGCTGAAATTTTGTACTACGGTTAACCTGAGTACCAAGACCTTTCTGAAATTTTTTCCAGTTGAGAGGTAAATTGAGGACCTCTATCTAAGATGATAGACAAAGGAACTCCATGTAACCTGACCATCTCATTAATATAAAGCTTGGCATAGTCCTCCTCCAAATTTGTAGTCTTAATAGCCAAAAAGCACACAGACTTAGTAACTCTGTCAACTATTACCCAAATGGAGTCATGTTGTCTGCAAGTACGAAGTAAACCTGTAATGAAGTCCATGTTGATCACTTCCCACTTCCAAGTAGGAATGTTGATCTCTTGAGTCATACCTCTTGGTTTCTGTTGTTTTACCTTCACTTGCTGGCAATTAGGGCACTTAACCATAAAATTCGTTATATCCTTTTTCATACCATTCCACCAAAAGACTTCCCGCAGATCACAGTACATCTTAGTGGCGCCTGGATGAATAGAATATTTGGAATTATGGGCTTCTGCAAGAATATGATGTCTCAACTCAGCCACCTTAGGAACACATAATCGACCCTGATAGAAAAGCACACCATCTCCCCCTTGGGAGAAGACCTCAACTCTCTGCTGATGGACTGAACCCTTTAGTTGAAGCAATATCGGATCACTTTCTTGCTTTTCCTTAACCTCCGCTACCAATGAAGATTCTGACTCATTCTGAACTGTTACACCACTATTTGATATACTCATAAAGCTAACTCCCAAACGAGCAAGCCTGTGAACATCTTTTGCTAGTTCTTTTCTTTATTCCTCAACATGTGCTACACTACCCATAAATAGTCTACTAAGAGCATCTGCTACTACATTGGCCTTACCAGGATGGTAATGCACACTCATATCGTAATCCTTGAGGAACTCAAGATATCTCCTCTAGCGAAGATTCAACTCTTTCTAGGTGAACACATACTGAAGGCTCTTATGGTCTGTGAACAGATCTACGTGAACACCATACAAGTAATGTCTCCAAATCTTAAGTGCAAACACCACTGCTGCAAACGTGAGGTCATGAGTTGGATGGTTCTTCTAATGCACCTTAAGCTGTCTAGAAGCATAAGTTATAACCTTACCTCGCTCTGGATGCATCATAATAAATAACATAACCGTCCGAACCCTCTGGTAGAGTCAAAACAGGAGATGTAGTCAACCTAGTTTTCAGTTCTGCAAAGCTTTTCTCACAATCATCTGACCACTGAAACTTAACCTTTTTTTTAGTCAACTTAGTAAATAGAGAGGCAATGGATGAAAATCCTTCTACGAACCTTCTATAATAACCCGCTAGACCCAAGAAGCTTTGGATATCTGTAGGAAAGGTAGGTCTGGGCCATTGTTTCACTGCTTCTATTTTCTGAGCATCCACTCGAATCCTTTCGCTTGACACTATATGCCCAAGGAAAGCAACTGACTGCAACCAAAACTCACATTTGCTAGACTTAGCGAATAACTGGTGATCCTTGAGAGTTTGCAGGACAACCCTCAAATGATTCGCATGTTCTTCCTCATTCCTAGAGTAAATGAGGATATCATCAATAAAGACGATAACGAACAAGTCCAAATACTGCTTGAACACTCTGTTCATCAAATCCATGAAAGCTACATGAGCATTAGTTAGTCCAAATGACATAACTACAAATTCATAATGACCATACCGAATTCTGAAGGCTATTTTTAGGATTTCACTATCTTTGACTCTAAGTTAATGATAACTGAATCTGAGGTCTATCTTCGAGAAATGACTAGCACCTTGAATTTAGTCAAACAAGTCATCACTCCTGAGGATAGGGTACTTATTCTTGATTGTGACTTTGTTTAACTGCCTATAGTCAATGCACATTCTAAGAGAACCATCTTTCTTTTTCACGAACAACACTGGTGCACCCCATGAGGAAATACTAGGTTTGATAAATCCCTTATCTAAAAGGTCTTTCAACTGCTCTTTCAATTCCTTAAGCTCAGCTGGAGCCATTATGTAAGGAGCAATAAAAATAGGCTGGGTATCTGGAAAGAGATCAATTCCAAAGTCGATTTCCCTTTCGGGAGGAACTCCGAGAAGATCTTCTGGAAACACTTTTGGGAACTCACTAACTACTGGAACTGACTCAAGAGCTGGGGTTTTGGAGCTTAAATCCTTAACCCAAACTAGATGATAGAGATAACCCTTAGAGATAATCTTTTTTTGACTTAAGGTAAGAAATAAACCGACCCATAGGCACTACCCTTCTATTCTAAGATTGGTTCGTCTGGAAACTGAAAACGAACGATTCTAGTTCTGCAATCGACTGAGGCATAACAGGAATGTAACCAATCTATGCCTAGAATGATATCAAAGTCTACCATTTCTAACTCTACAAGATCTGCTAAGGTGACTTTCTGTTGTGACAGGTCAATTTCTGTATACCCGTCTAGCTATAACTGGGTCACTGAATGGAGTAGAGACTGAGAAGGGTTGTGAGAGAGTTTCTAGACTAACACTAAAGTTTACTACTATATAAGGAGTTACAAAAGACAAAGTAGCCCCTGTTGTCTTTCCACTGAGTGAACTAGATGTGAACTACATCCTTAAGCTGGTAAGATGTCAACTCAACCCTATCATTTTCAGTTACATGCATCACTCCAAAGATCTTCTTGACCTCTGATCATGATTTGGACTCATCTAAGACTTGATTTTAATAGAATTAGTGTCCTCAAATGCATGCTTTGTCTCAATAACTGATGTAAATCCTTAAGTTTTAGGTATTTGGAGTTTGAGGCAAAGCATGGACACTACTTGGCAAAAAGGAACAAAATGGCTAAAAAGACAAAGAAAAGAAGGCCTGAGGATTGCCTAATGCATTAGGCGAGTCACTGAATGGCCTTAACCTCTCCTAAAGTTCCAGTGTGCTGAGCCCTAAAGGAAAAGATCAAGTTGGTGATGAAAGGGAGTAGTCGGCGTGTCACCAAACAGTTATGCAAAGCAGTACTATATCGCCCAATGATCCAGAACGCGAAGATGTTGAAGGCAAAAGCTAAAAGGCGATGAAGCAGACCAAAGGGCGGATCGCCGAGTGCATCGGCGATCCCAACTAACTGCGCTGAGTGATCCTTCGCAACACAAATTTTTGAAAACTATAAATACTCATTTAATTTTGTAGCTTAGTATCAAGTTGTAAAGAATTATAACTGAGACTGAGAATATTTTCAGTTTTTAGTTCTTAGAGTTTTTGGGAGACATTATTCTTGAACTTGAAGGTTTTCAACTCCAAGAAATTGAAGTGGGTATCCAAGAATCTTCATCCTAGACGTGTTTAAAGACATTTTATATCGTACCCACTTGATGGAAACACTTGTTGGTATTGATTTCTATCTCTTTTTCATGTCTAGCTAAAACCTCAATTCTTGGGGTGTGATTTTGTGAATATGGGTTAAATTTCCTGTTGGGTATTGCTTATTGTTAGTTTATTTGATGTTTAAATGTGATTTCGTTTAGTCGTTGTGTTTGAACTTAATGGTATTGTAGTTGTAAATACGATTTCATCTTAGTATTTTTGGCTTGCTCGAGAGAGAGGTTTTAAAACTAAGACTACTAAATCGATAGCTGGTGGTTATTGGGTCGTCGTGGATTCATCTTGAGAGAGTGAATCCTAGGCCTTTTCCCACACATTCAGCTCGAGAGAGTGAATGGGCTCAGGCGAAGGTTGTGCTTAATTGTGACAACTCGGTGTTCGAGAGAAACCGAGTTGATTCGAGGTAAGTTGCTCGAGAGAGAATTTACCCCCACTAAAGTCTAGCCTAGTTACAAATGTTCAACAATTGACTATCAATAGCATTTACCCGATTGTGTATTTTACCCCGCATTCTTATCACATCCCAAGAATCCTGTCTCCCTATATTCGCATATCTTTGTATTTTCGTTGTTTAGTTGTTAATCGACTAGAAACCCCCCTTGATAATTGGCATTCGTGTCAACCCCTTGGGACTCGACCCCAACCCATTCGATTGGGTTGTATTACTATTGTACGATTATATACACTTGAATTGGAAGTTATTTCTTGATTACAGAAATACCAACCTCATCTATGAATTTTTGGGGATCCTCACCAATCTGCGATCCTAAGAACTCAGGCGAATTCATCCTAATGAAGTCACGAACCCTGGCTGCCACTGATCCACCATTAGCATTTGTAGGAACTGGAACCTGCTGATTATTCTGGTTGGTCATACTTTAAGCCAAAAGTTAAATCACATTCTGAAACTCTGTGTTCGAAACCTCATGGTCTGGAACTAGAGGAAGTGCGTTAGCATTCCATGCATAAGCTCTACGGTGAGGCATGATCTTAAGCGCATAACGATGGATTAGAAAGGAGATCATACCAATGCACGATAAGAATAACAAAGAGAGTGATTTTTTCCTAAAACACTTTGCAGCCTCCCTATCATTAGATGTGGTGCACTTCACACCCATAAAAAGGGCTCTACTTAGTGCGGCCTTTCAGACATCCTAGGACACTTTAATCTAATGCTCTGATACCAAGTTTGTCACGCCACGAGGCTACCCCTTGGACGTGGACACGGAACTTAGGATCATGAGTGACCCCAAGCTAACCCTACTGGCATATCATAAGCATACTAAATAAACAGAAGTAAGAAAAATATTGTGCAGAAGCTAAATCATAAGATAACTGGAATGATGGGGAATGCCCATATACTGTCTGAATATATGAAAACTAAGCGTTTAACAACAACTGAAAAGTCAAACTCAAATACTAAAGCTGAAACTAACTATGTTTGAAAATAGACTCTAACTGACTAGAAGTGCTGGGACATGCCCCCAGCTAAATCTAGCAAAATTGAAACTAAGACTAAATGCAAAGGAAACATGTTTGTCATTCTCGGAGAATGAGGAATCATCACTGATACTGCTGAGCTGAAGATCGGGAACCGATATATACGTGATCTGGAAGCTGAAGACTTGAACCTACATCACGAGAAGATGTAGCGAAGAGTATGAGTCAGTACTTGAAAGGTACTGAGCATGCATGATAGAATAAAGCTGAATAAAAACATAACTGAACAAGCATATATCTGAGCAATGATAACAGATAAGCATGATAATGAACATGAACTAACTGAATGCAATGACCAAGTTTATAACATGTTGAGACTGAAATCTGATTGTAAGTGATAACATGGTCAATGCAATAGAATCTGACTGTAAGAGAGTTACTAATAACCGACATAAAACCACACGTGCTAAATGTGGAGTCCGATGTATACGCCCCATCAAGAGGACCCAATATACCCTACCATTGGCATAGAGGCATAACTGGCGTGATCACTAAAATGTAATGCCCATAGAGGGGACTTATAAACCTACGGAGGCACGTAGTTTTGGGACTATTCGGGCACGCTGAACCCTAGTCCACTCGATATTAAGCTGCTCCCAATTAGAATGTAATTAACAATTTATGACTGAATTTCTGTAATACTGGATAGCTTAAAATGTTGACATGCACTCTTTGAGAATGATAATGTGACATTCGTAAACTGAAGCATGTATATCTTGAAATTAGTGACCTAGCATGTGTAATTCATGAACTAAAAGAACTACATAGCTAGGGTTTTAAATATCATACAAGAAACTAAGCAATAACACGATAATCTAATTTGGATCATTCTAACAGCTAAAACCCAACAATTTCTAACATTCAAGAAGCCTTAAGTCTAGATAATATTAAGGGAATCAAGATTCTGATTGAAATCTAGGGACCTAATGGATGGAAGGAACCCACTAGTGAAATCCCACATACTTGGTGACGAAATTCACAGAAAAATCTTTTGATTTCAAGGCTAGAACTGAAGAAAACTCGTTGCGTTTTTAAACTAAGGCTTGGTCGACTCTTTCTCCTTCTTTTCGTTCAACTTGATGAATTTTTGGAGAATGAGTTGGTTAGGGTAAGTTCTAATTAACTTACTAGGCTAAAACTGACAAAAACTACGTAGTTTAGGGGTCTAACGCACGAGGGAGAGACCAAACGACCCCTGACTTAAAACTGCTGAAGCTACCTACAAACTGATCGACAGTCCGTGGACTGATCCACGATCCGTCCTATCAGTCCGTCGATCGACTTTAGAGGATGGGTTCTGGGGGTCCTGAGGGTCTCGACTAAGGCCAGGCACCGGAATGGATTGGAACGGGACGGGTTGATCGGTACCAGGATGAACTGGACTGAAATTATCGGGATGGATACTAGGTTCCGTCTCGTCCCATTATATACCGAGATGGAACCGGACTAGACCAAAATGGAACGGGATGGGATAAACGGGACGACACATATAACTATTTCAAAAAATAATAATTTTTTTTAGTTATTTTGATTTTTTGAATTACGAAAATATGAATGTTTATTTATTTTTCTAAGTTTAAATTATTATTTTTGAAATTTAAGTTTTGAAATTTATAATGTAATTTTACTTAATTTTATTTTAAAGATATTTTATTTAATTTTTACTTATTAAATTTGCAAGGTTAAGTTTAATAATTTTTTTTTGTTTTAAAGTTTTTGAGAAGTTTTCAAGATTTGAAAATTTGAAGTTTATAAGTTATTACTTATTAATATGTTATAAGTTATACTTATAACTTGTAATTTAAATAACTTAAGTTTGTAATTTTAAAAAATTAAATAAAAATAAGGATAAAACAATGACACAAATTAAAATAATATCAATCCAATCCAGTTTCTTTTTGAAAATATGCCTATATATAAATTATAAAATATAAATTAATTAATAAAAAACAAATTAATCGGAACCGGACCCGGACCGAAATGGAACCGGGATAAATCGGTACCCGTACACTTGTATCAAATGGTGATACCGTTCCATTCCGAGTACCGATTCACGGTGTCCTATTCCGTCCTGAAAACTACCGGATCGGAACAAACCGGAATGGTACCGGACTGGTACCAGTACAACCCGGTCTGGTGCCCAGCCTTACTCTTGACCTACGGACTGATCGACGATCTTTGGATTGATCCACGATCCGTCCTGTCAGTCCATCGATCAACTTGAGATGATGGGTTCTTGGGGTTCTGAGGGTCTCGACCTACGGACTAATCGACGATCCGTGGATTGATCCACGATCCGTCCTGTCAGTCCATCGATCAATTTCAGAGGATGGGTTCTGGAGAGTCCTGAGGGTCTCAACCTACAGACTGATTGACGATCTGTGGACTGATTCACGATACGTCCTGTCAGCCCGTCGATCGACTTCAGAGGATGGGTTCTGATGAGGGCTATAGTTGGCGATCCACGGACCACCAGGACAGACCGTGGGTCACCCTACAGTTTGTGGGTGGCAACCGTCGGTTGCACCTGCAACTTCTGGAAATCTGCTAGTTTTGTCTATTTTCGGATACGGGGTGTTACAATCAGTGAGTACCACTACACCATTATCCTCTTATTTAATTGATAATTTCATAAGATTTGATTCAATTCATCGCTTAACATATTGAGTACCTATCTATGGAGTTAATCTGCTACGGGACCTGGTATGTTGTTATTCCTCCATTGATTAATTTTTCTTTACAACCTCTTATCATTCCAGCCTTGTGTAAAGCCTTCATCGATTGTTTGTTGCACTAGTCATACAAAACTTGTTTTGGTATTTTCTTATGTGTAAATTTGGAATTTGTAGTTTTTCCATTTGCAAGATTCTTCTTCCTTCATTTGGCACATGTTCAGTATTTGCGTATTTAGTATGTTTTGTACCTGCAAAAGAAAAAAGCTATGTTAGCAAAAAAATCTGAGACTTTGTTCCCTTCTCTTAATATGTAAGTCACCTCCACCAAATTGGGAGCCTTCTCTTTTGGCCAATTGATTTTTTTCACCTTCATTGATATGATCCAAGGGACTTCCCACACTCTATTAATCATGTTCTTAAGAGCTAATGGATCTATTTCCAAAGTAATTGACAGTAGCTTCTGAGTTACATAGAATTCAAGCCCCATTTTGATTTCTATTACTTCAGCCTCAAGTACTGACCCTTCCCCTGTTGTTCTTGTCTCAACATATGCAAACTCTCCATTGTCGTTCCTCACGCAAAAGCACTAGGCATAGGCTAGGGTTGCCTTTACATGCCCCATCAAAATTACATTTGAAATTATGCTTGCTTGAGGCATTCCAAGTAACAACCTTATACTCCTCCAAATATTGAACAATAAAAGGCCAATTCATAGGAACATTATTTAGCTATGGATACTTAGTAACAGTAAGCAAATAATTGTTTCTGTTAATCTCTGATAATAAACAATAAACATACATCCTCTGTCCATGATATACACCATTCATTTTTTTCTTCATATATGTCAAATCACCATGGCATGTAAGATATTAAATAGTCTTCAATTTTGAAGCACAATCAACTTGCCACCGCTTAAGAATGTTAATCCTCAACTGATTAAAAGGATCTTGAACCTCAATTGCAGCAACCAAGTAATTCCATACCATGTTTGAATAAGGATAATCACAAAATAGACCATGAAAAGTCTCTAGAACAACTGTATTGCAACAATAACATGTTACATTCTCCACCACCCTTATCTACATTAAAAAATATATTTCTAGTAAGCAGTTTTTAACAGTAATGTCAAACAAGCTCTTAAATCTCCCTCAAATAATCCTCAAGTAAATTTGTATGTATCAAATTACCAGAAAAATTTGCACATCTATATAAATTCCCATGAAATAATTCCCAGGAATATCCATAAGTATGTTTTCATGTGGATTTTCCTTTAATTACTCAAAGATTTTTTTCGATTTTCTTGTCGTATATGCCTAGAAATTTTACATGCGAAAATATTATCTACGATTATTTTTTTCAGTAAATTTGGAGATAAATTTTTGCGCATAATCATGGTGATTTTACATGCAGAATTTTCTGGAAAAGTTCAACCCGCATGTAGAAGTTGTCAATATGTAGATTTTTTATGTTTTCGCATAAATATCTGTAGGTAATATTTGCGGAAAAAAAATTCATAGGTAAAATTTCTACGTAATTAACATTTTTCTAGTAGTAGAAATTAAACAAATAAAAAATGGAACTAATAACCTGATTAAAAAAATAATCTAAATCATAACCAAATCATTAAATCAACAATTCATTACTGATAAACTAAATTAAAACTCGATTCGACTTATCAATTTCAATTTGATTTTGCATAACGCTAAACAAAATAATACATACCTTGCACAACGATAGGAACACTACTCTTCATTGATAATTAATGTGTCAATCAGAAATATGCTAGAATTTGAATTAGAACGTATTTTGAAATTATCTATCCAGTATTATTATATTCATTGATGAATTTTGTAATTTTATCTGATCATTGAATTTGCCGCAGTTAGCGAAAGTTTTAAAGATACTACTTATGAAATTTTTTTGTTAGACCAGTAAATACATTCAAAAATGAAAATTTGTTTCGTATCCTAGTTATTAACTTTGGAATATCATATATGATAGAAATTGCCCATACATTTTGATCATTATAATCATTTTGTCTCAATTTATATATTAACTTTTTTACTACGACACTCGAATATTCCAAAATGTTTGGTACTATTTTATTAAGGTGTTATTAAAAAAAAAAAGGATAATTAAGAAATTTAAATATTTTAAAGTTTATTATTTATTAAATATTTTAAAACTTGTATATCCCATTAAAATTTGAAATGATATGATATATTATTAAAGTATGGTATTTAAGTAAATTTGTTTGTATCATCATATTATTTTTTCTCCTAATAGTATATGATATATATTATTTTTATATTTTTTAAAATTACATATTTTGAAAAAATTTACTTGTAAAGTTTTGATTGACAACTTGATATAAAACTAATCACATTTTATATCTCATAAATTAAATTCATAAAAATCAGTTTGTATACAAGATAAAGTGAAATATCTCAAAATCAAATATGTCATAAAATTTATATCATATTTAATAAACGATATAAGTTTATCTCAAAATAAATTAATACAACATTTTAAACTTTATTTCAAACTTAATACTAAAATATCTTTATTAACTTAGTATTATTTTGTCTCATCAAATAAATAAGATATATTAATCCATAAATTATAATTTCAAAATCATAATAATCTAGTGGGTGTACCAAATATAGTAAATTGGTAAAAATCATTCTAATGAAGTTTTGGTGATGTGGGGTTGTCTTAAACGGAAAGAAGAAGAAAATAATTTGGTATTTTATAGTATATTATATTATATACTCCTTTTCTATCGTTCACTTCTGTTTAGGTGGTTAAAAAAAAACATATTTCTATATTAAATAATTTAATTTTAAAATAGAATTTAATGATTTATAGTTACAGAAATATCTTTTATTTATTTTAAACTACCAATTTAAATTTTGGTATCAAATCAAACTAACAAAAAACAAAAGACGTTTGAAGAAAGGGAAAAAGTTCATTTTAATATAATTAATTAATATGATATGAATATACTATGAATAAATAAAGGTGTATTGGGGGAATAAAAGAAAGAAAAAAGGGCATATTGTATTGATCGAGAAGATTGTGAATTGGTGAAATTTAGGGTGTATGATGACGTCTTCTACTAGTGAGAAACCATTAGTGGAGTTGACGAAGGGAGTTAATGGCCTTGAAAAAGTGATTCTCCGGGAGGTTCGCGGCAGTTCTGCCGAGGTACCACCAAGCATTTTCGTTATTCTTAATGTCATTGAGATCTTTACCCATTTTGTTAGAGATCTTTACTTTTTCCGTGTATTTGGGTTTCTGGGTCATTTTGAAAAATTTATGATTTCGAGTTACATGTTTGATTGATTTCTTGAATCGTTAGATTTATGTGAAGTTTTGCCTTTATGTGTAGGGTTAGGTATGGGGCAAGTAGGTACAGGGATCTGAATCCATGTAGCATGGTGATTGCCATTGCTTGAAATGCTAATGTGGTTTATTTTGCATTGTTTTAGTTTCTGAAAGTGGATGCATCAGTAGAAACCCATAATATTATACTTAATAACCCCTTCGCCAGCCACCTGGAGAGGCTGATATTTTCAAATAGTTGACTATTGTATTTGAGTATTTTATTCTTGATGATTGGTGTTGAGCATTGTTGGATGTACTTTCAAAATAGTAAGTGAAAGGGATTAAACCTCTCAATTCTCTAGGAGAGCGAGAGTGTGATGAAACAGATCTGTACTCTATGATAAGTTCCCGCATTTTCAGATTTCATTGAGCAACAACCTTGCTCCTTGTGCATGCTTTTACATATGTAGCTGTCATTGACTTAAAACTTTTCCTTATCCAAAAAAAAAAAGTAGCCAACTCACATTAGTCTGTGAAGAGTAGTCAGGGAAGTTGTGTATATAAATTAAGCTGGTGATGCTGTTGCCATAATTTGCCTGATTTTCCCTTCATTTCTTAGTTCTTACTACTGACTCGGTCAACAGAACCAGGTTTTCTTTTTGGGAGAATGTCAAGCATTATAAGGTTAAAAAAAAAAAGAAAATGTCAAGCATTATGTTTCTTTTTATGGGTGGAGTGTTGGTATTATTTTCCTGTTTACAAGATGCAAAATTTGAAGTTTCTATGAAGCTCTTTTTTGTCTTCAACATGTCATTATATTATTTTTATGATTTTGGCATTTAGTTTAGTTATCAATATCCCTTCTTAAGTGTCCTCCTTTGTAGGTGTATCTCTATGGCGGTCAGGTGACGTCTTGGAAGAATGATCTCAGAGAGGAATTGCTCTTTGTTAGTAGCAAGGTACTTTTCATTGTTATCTTCTTGGTGGAATTCTATCCGAGCTAGTTAGAAAAATGAATTTTCTGTTAGTTTCCAATGTATTCTGATCCCTACTTTTAAAATACTTATGGATCAATTCCTATGGCAATGCTTTGGTTGGTGAAGGGAAAAGTTATTTTAAAAATTCCTGGATTGTATTGTTACTTGGAAATTTTTTCATCCTCTTCCGGTTGTGAGCTTAAAGAGTTTCCTCCCTTTGCTGACCAAACTATCTTTTTATTTGTTATATGGTATCAATAGCACATGGTTCGTTGAGTGTTTAACATTTAGTTCTTGTGTTGGTTGAACATGCTGAAAAGATAAATGACTAGTTTACTACGGTTTTCAAATCTGGAGACCTTGCTTCTACAACCTTAGTGCAAATGTGAGCAAGTTTATTCTGTTTATACAAGTACATCCCCCCTGAATGGGACAAGGGATTTCAATAGGGCATGTACCTTTTGCAGATTAGGGAACATAAACAGTAGCCTATGTCTTGGAAAAATTCCTTACCTATTTTTTGCTATGTTACACTGATCCTCCAAAGCCTCTTGCCGAAATCATGTCAATCCAGCACAAATTGGTCTTGGGTGTGGAATATGCTTCGGGTTTGGATAATTCACCTAGGGTGCATTGGCTCAGGCTGCAACATATGACCGAGAAGTGTAGCTTGGTTGAAATTTTGGTTTTGGTTTCTTATTTACCTTTTTCTCCAATTTGTTAGGTTGTTTATATACAGATATATATGTAGATACACATAAAATAATAATCCTTGTTTCTTATTCTTTAGGGATGTAAGCTTAGGTAGCACTGAGATCTGTTCATACGTGTTTGTGACACACATGTATCAGTAGCGAAGCCACATTGGCTCAAGGGTGGTCGGTTGAACACCCTTCGCTAGAAATTTGTACTGTATATACAGAAAATTACATTGCATATCTAGGTCAAATATTACTTGTTACATGTATTTTAAATCTTGATCACCCTTAGTGATATAATTGGCTTCGCCAATTTGTGTGTGTATATATATGTATGTAAGTATATGTGTGTGCATATATACACACACACTAATCCTGCTTTCTTATATCTTTAAGGCGCTAAGCTTAGGCAGCACAGAGCTGCCCATATGTTGGTAAATCTGGAATGGATTGGATTAGCGTGTATTACGCGTAGTTTATGACACACTTAGGTTTCGACCTAATAATAGAATGTAAAGCAGTCAACACCTACCTAAGTAAAGTTATTGCTACTTTGGGAATGAAAAGGTGGTATTCTATGTCTCTATCACAACAAGACAAGTAAAGGTGGTGGACCACTGTTTTCCTGAGGAGGGGAGTTGTTATCCTCATGTGTGTTGTATATATATTCACACGAAGTATCAGAATACGCTTCTACTGTATGACAGTATGAGATACCCTTATGGAATACTAGAACTTGTTTATACTTGCTTTAGTCCATTGAATTTTCAGTTAATTACTTCTATACACACTATACAGTTCTTAGTCCTGTCTTAGCACATGTACTCCTATTATCCTTGGATATTTAGCTGATGACAAATCTGACTTCTATATCTGCACCTATATTTATTGCACCTGTCTTCAATAGATTTGCTATTGTTGATACTAGTCGGATGATGGTGGACTTTCTTAGAGTTCTTGTTGAATTCAATCTTCTTGCTTTTGAATGAGATGGTAGTTGTGTAGAGTTTGATTGCCTTCTTTGTTTCATTTGTATAACCCCTTTTGTTTTGTTGGGTGGCATATCCTTTGTACTCATTCTAGTACAAGCTCCCCCCCCACCCCCCCTTTTGTTTTGTTTTGATCTTGAAGTTGTCTGTTTGTTTAACCAAAGTGGGGTAAAAGAATATTTAAATCCTTGTTATTGAGATTTGAACTTTCTTTTCTTGATTCTTTAATGCTGGCTATAGAACCATTTACTGCAACACAAACTTCACTTGGTAAATTGTCATATATTTTTTGTTGGATATGAGCTTTTTTCGTGGTATAATTGGATGAACATGAGGATATAAATTCATAATCGTATTACTTTCTAATCCACTACACTTTTGTAGGCCATCTTCAAGCCTCCAAAAGCAATTCGTGGGGGTATTCCTATATGTTTCCCACAGGTATTTGATTTTGAAGCATCTTCATGGTTTTTCTAGTGGTTGCTCAATTTGGTAAAACATAGGCTGTTTTCTTTGCAGTTCGCAAATCGTGGCCCTCTTGAGTCGCATGGATTTGCCCGAAACAGGTTTTGGAGCATTGACAAAG
>JAJOOR010016729.1:0-21838 GCA_036250505.1 Solanum acaule
GCACCAGCTACATTGCCAAGCATCTCTTCCATATGAATATACTTGTACCACAACTGATCAACCCTAGGCAAACGGATAACAGCTCGATCCCATAGATTGCGAGCATGATCAACAAACTTATTCATCATCTCCATATGGACATACTTCAACCAGATGGTATGGTCACGGTTAAGTGCATCGACTACAAGGGCACGTTCCCAGATAGAACGAGCACGCTTCAAGTCGTTTTGTGATTCTTCCCATTCAGCATATTTCACCCACACACTCTTGTTCCAGCCTACACGGCTAATTAAGGATTCAAATTCCTTTCGCTTGCGAAGGCGGTAATCAGCTACTTCTGTTTGGTCAGTGATTTTCTGGTTGGGCGGTCTGATTTCTGCCTCTTGACGTTCCCTAGCTTCTCGGAGGATTTGCTCCGCCGTGATTTGGATTGGGGCTGGGGTTTTGTTCTTCACCCGCCTAGCCATAGCAACCTTTACCTCCGTTTCCTTACGAGTGAGGTAACCCGAAGCCATTAATTGAATGTTGAATTTGTAGAAAAGATGGGAAATAAACGTGACAATTTTTTCTTCCCATAAGAGAAGGCTATATATATAACATCACATAGGAGTTTTTTCCTAGTTGGTTACGGTAAACTTTTTCCTATTCAGTGAAGGTGAAAAAACAAAAAAGGAAAAACTACACAAAATGTCAAACTACATATTATATTAAAATAATATAGCTACACTATATTTTATTTATAATTTATGGATATATTTAATTAATAAATAGCAAAATACAATTCACACTCATAAAATTTACTTTTTCCCACTTTTCACGCTTTCTCTTCCCTATTTCCACTTTTTCAGCCTTCTTTGATTATTCCTAATTCAAAATCTTTATCCCCAAATCAATTCTATTACTCCAAAATCAACTTCATCTCCTAGTAGGACCCACAAAATCACAGATTCTTTGCCTATCAAAAATTGCATACCATTACACTTTGAATACCTTCTATTGTATTTGATACCTTTACATTTTTGAATACCTTCTAGTGTATTTAGAGTTATATTGTCATTTTGTTTTCTGAAGAATATAACTAGTAAATGTTGTCATTCTCTTAATATACTTTTTTTTTAAAAACAGTATCCTATATTTAATAAGTAATTTATTTTTCTCATTTATCAGGGATTGTGGGATATATTTGCTAGCATTTGCAGAGTACCTAAGTGAGGGTGAAGGTATTCCAGTTCAATACCTTGATTCTAAGTTATACCGCATCAGATACGTACGGCGCACTATTGTGGGAATATACATCGAAGAAGATGGAAGAAGGTGCTATTAGCGAGAATGAGGCACCACCCAGAATGATCAGGCCACCCACAAGAATCGATAATAGTCAACTTGTTAGGATCGATTAGTTTCTTATCCTAATTATCATTTTGAACTTCTATTTAATGCTTATGGTTAAAACTAATATTTTTGTTTTTTGTCAAACATTATCAACTCTTCTATTTATATATGATCATGTTGCAATTTTTTGTTGGGGTTATTTCATTCAATGTAATGGTAGGAAGAGATGGATATATGTTTGTATAAATGTAAAGTTCATTTGAAAACATATACACTTGGATATCTACTTTTGGTAATCAATTTGTTCAGTTGAGTGTTTTTTTTTATCAACATATTCAATAGTATAAATGTATGCTAGAGTCTTTTTCATATCAAAATATACACAAGTATTACTATATTCATTTATCGTCAGTTATTGCTTAAAGAAATTTGGATACTTACATCCTTAAAAGTGATAAACATACAATAAATGTTGGTAGTAATTACATTATTCTATCTTTTTAAAGTAAGTAATATGTAAGCGTATACAGAGAACATTGTTCCTTTTGTATTTTTATAGGTTGTGTGTTATATTAATCAAATTTTTCACTAATATAACTGTTTTATATATGTATTCACCAACATATTATCAAGTATAACTATATTCACATATTATCAGTAGTTTGGGTGTGTCAATACATATTAATAGTATCAAATTGAGTATTGAGATAATATTCAAGTTAATTTATAATTTAAGCAAGCAAACAAAGAAACAAATATTTCAAAAGGCAAATAAGAAAAAAATTATTCATTTATTCGACAGAACGATAATTAAGTAAAAGAACACTTCAATAGTGGGATGTATCAGGTCCTATGCATTTCGTGTTGCAGTTCGACATGAACTGCCTATTATGACCCCGTTATCCACATGTACTACAAGAATTCGTACCCTTCCTTTTACTCAACTCACTAAATGACTTCTCCCGTTGCTTCTTTGGCCTTCCCGGATGTCGCTTGTATTTTGGTGGCAACACAACTTCAGTAGCAATGTGTTCAGGTATATTCCATTCACTTTTGTCAGGGAGAGGATACACATGCACTTCATATGTTTTTAATATTGTTTCTGGCTTGTAAAAGTCTGAACAATATTCATCTGGAAGATTTTTTTTTCAACACCCTCCAAGCATGAGCGCACGATATTCCGTCAACTTGAAACCTGTTGCAACTGCAAGTCTTCTTTTCCAAGCATACGATATAAGTCTTCCCTTCATCACTTATTGAATAAATGTAATCAATTGACGGGACAACCTAGAATCAATACGTAATTTCATTTATACATTCTATATGAAAGTATACATACATTAAATACTTAAATAAATGAATACATAATCAACTGAATACCAGAAATATTATTTTTCTCACAAAAAATTAACCTTTCATTAATATACATACTGCCATAAATCAGAATACGAAGCATATTCCTTCAACACTAGTATCCTGTCAATACTATATTCTACATAGCAATGCTCTTCGCTCCATTTTTCGGAATGCCGGATCAAAACTGTGATGATAGCCATTGAATTGTATTTTTCTTAGGCGTCAATTGAAGAAGAAAGAGCAAACATAATTTTTATTTTTAAACGGATAAGAATCCTAAAAGGTAGTGGTCAGTTACATATTTAAAGTGCCAAATTTGTGGGTTTAAGGGCTGGAAAAAAGCTTGTCAGTTACATTAACTAATTTACCTTATTTAGTGGGAAATTAATTAGAATGTATTTTTGTATTAAAAGAAAAAAACGACATATATATGGATATAGCCATTTTGTAACACAAAGTGTAGCTATTTTTTTTAAATATGATACTTATAGCTATTTCAATCTAATAACGCTAAAACTATAGCTATTTCTGTAAGTTACACAAAAAAAAAAATCCTATTTGGTTAAGGCATCCTTTTCCTATTCGGTTAAGGTTTACGATTTGGACCAATAATAATTCCTTGTTTCTAACTATACCCTTTAGAGATTAACTTGTGTCCACGGTCAGTGGAATTCTTTTTACACTATCTAAGTCACACTAAAGGTAAGTTTTTAAATTTGTTTATTTTTTATTTTATAGAATATAAATATTAAATATAGTAGTATAAGGCAACTAGGACTCAAAATTTATTTTATCAAATTAGTTTAGGATTCTATTTTTTTTATTTACCTAAAATATTTCATCGTTATTTTTTGTTTCATCGTTCTCAAACTTGTTTTAGTTGGTGTTGTTTCTTGAACATCCGTAATGGGAGGCCCTCAGGTATCTCTTCTGTGACACATTGCTTCCAACAAACTCAATATCTATATGCATGATGACATATATCGTTTTACTTTCGGTAATATATATATATATATATATATATATATATATCCCAAGTCTCGGGGGAAAGGAATTTGAAGGGCTAGGGCGGGCCAACCCTTCATTTGGAAGGGCCTGAAAATGCTTAACTCAACCCAATCCTAGAAGGGCGGAGGGCTGGGGCGGGCTAGCCCTTTTTTTTTTTTTTTTTCTTTTCAAACTTATAATTATATAACATCAAGAAAATGAGAAGATTTTCAAATCAAATATGGCAAACAATGGTGTTGTTTCAATAACACTAGCAAAAAATCTAATATAATTAACATGTATCTCGCATACCATATACGCCAGCGAGATAAGAGAGTGACAAGCAAGATGAGAGGGAGGTGAGGGCTCGGGATTTGTCTATGTATCCTAGGTACATGTGAATCTACTTGGATAGAGTGTATCTAGAAAAATTAAACTAATTTTGAGTCTATATATTCTGAGATACATATATATGGACGTACCAAAATCTAGTAAGATTCATAATATACAACATAGCGTGTATTTAAGTAATTAGATGATATACTAGTGAGATTATTGTAAGTTACCCTTAAATAAAAAGTTTTGGCTCATGGGTCAACCCCGACCCGACCCCGATCAAGCCTCAAGGGCCAAGGGCTTATAAGCCCTAGTTTTAAATGGACTTGAAAATTCCTATCCCAACTCTACCCCAATAACAGGTTAGGTTGGGTCGGACCCATAGGCTAAGCCCGTTTTGATGGCTCTATCATTAATGTTTCTTGTTCAGAAATTATTCATTAATCAATGATACTATAAGAGTATATGTATATATCATTACAATATATATATATACTGATTTAGTATCAATTAAGTGAAATTATCAGTTTTAATGATACCAATACAATATAAGAGAAATTACGTGGATAAGCAAACATATACTAGTTAATTATCTAACACAACTATAGTTTGAATTAATTACAGCTTGCAACTTAATTTTAGCTATGTTTGCGTCGCCTCTCTCCTTTCTTCCCCTCTCTCCTCTTATATACATATACAAATACACATTATCAAATACAAATTATACATATAAATATATAATTATATGACAAATATACAAGTACAATTACCATTTCTCCACTCTATGCCCTCTCTCACTCGCCTCTTTCCTCCTTCTCCCAATCTTGCTCGCCTCTCTCCTCCCTCTCCTAATCTCGCTTGCCTCTCTCCTCTCTCAGTTTTGTTCGCCATATATACGAATATATATGTATACCAGTTACATATATACAATTATTTTGACAAATATACATATACAATTCGCCTCTCTACTCCCTATCGTCTCACACTCACCTCTCTCCTCCCTCTCCCAATCTCGCTTGCCTATCTCCTCCCTCTAACATGTAGCTACGAATCATAATTAGTAAACTATAGCTATAGAGCATAATTAAGCTATTTTTAAGTGGCTACATGCGAAAATTCCCCTATAATATATGATACTTATTTAGTATCAGTTAAGCGAAATTAGTTGGGGTATATAGTGTAATTATTTAGTGGAGTATGAATGTAAAGAGGTATATGTTTATAATTATTTTACTTTTATGGGGTATTTGCTTAATTTCCCCGAAAAATTTCACACTCACATGATAGAAATTAAGCCCATTTTTACATTCAGTTCAGTAATAAATGCATGACTAATGTGCATTGTTAAAAAAATCAAAAGGTTATTAATAATAATTTGTTAGAGTTGTAGTGTTTGATGCTTGTAATTGTTCTTAATGATATATTTTAAATTTGAGTCATATTTACGGTATATTTTTGAGTTTTAAATTGTGTGATGAATTGTTGAAATTCTAAGAATAAATTACTAAGTTTTGTTTAGACACTCATGTCAGAAATTTCAATGCATTTTTTACATGTATTTCAATTATATATGATTTAAAATTTAACCAAATTTTGTATGGACCTCGATAAAAAAAATGCCTAAACTTTTACCTTAGCAATTCGTACTAATCATTAGATGAAAATGTTTAATGTTTGGCCTTCACAAAGACTATACTTTCAAATACGAACGTCTAAAGTTATGAAACTTCAAACATGACAATGTAACACTTTTTGTAAATACTCCTATTGAAAGAAAATAGTCTATCACAATATCAAAAAACAAGTATTTGTGCACTTCCCCGATAGAGATAGTTAGAGTAGAAAAAAATATCAAATGCATTATAATTCTTCATGTATACTTAATATATAATGTATACGCTATATATATAGAGAGAGAGAGTAAAGACATAAAGTGACACCTAAAGTTGTCTCGAATTTTCAAAAAGACACTTTAACTATACGGGTGTCCTATTACCCCACAAAAGTATTGAATATCGTTGTAAAAGGGTCATTTTGACCCATTTTCTCAACTGGTTTGTGAACACGCACAATACGGGCGTGAATGTTTATTTTTTCTGATAAAACCCAATTAAAAAGTGCCACATTTCACTGGTTTTTATTAATTATTTAAGTGATTTAAATCATCTTCTTCCCCAAAACATTACGTTTCAAACTCAACATTACCATTTTCAAGCTCTTCTTTATAATCATCTCCATTAACAACTTCCTTAAAGTCTCAATTGAGCAGTCAATTCTCAAATTCCCTCTATTTTGAAATCCTAATTTGACTGAAAAACTCAAACCCAACAAAAATTGTTCACACCCAAGTGAGAAAATACTAAAACAAATTCAACCCAAAAACAGAGAAAGGCAAAAATCAAAGCAAAACCCAATTACAATACCAAGAAAGAGAAACAAAAAGAGAAAGATAATTATAAGACGATTTATCGATCTTCAACAAATTTGTACTTCGAAATAACTATGTCCCAATTCAATTCTTGATTAGAGCAATAATGGCGAGTTGAGGTCCAAGTTTCTCCTCAGCAACTTTCTCAGCCTTAACTCTAAGTTTTGCCAACTACTTTCTCCTCTCGTATGCTACCTGCGCTCTCTCCTTCCTCTTGTTCTTGAGTTCCTTGATAGAGAGACAAGAAAATGTGAAGAATTTGGAAAGCCGAGAAATAACAAAGAAAAAAAAACTTTTCTACTTTAGTAAAGAATTGGGTCGGGCTGAACGGGTTGAAAAGAGTGAGCATCACGCGCAACAACCCAGATGAGGGAATGAGTCAAAATGGCCCATTTACAAAGATATCAAAAAGTTCTGTGGGGTGATAGGACACGTCCAAAGTTAAGGTGTCTTTATGAAAATATGGAACAACTTCAGTGGTGACTTTATGTCTTTTCTCATATATATATATATATAAATATCTTGAACTTGTCCCTCAATGAAAGAAAGTAAAGATTTAGGCACAACCATTCATGTATTTGGATAAGACTACTACACTACTATTCATTTACAAAGTAACACAAACTCCATAAACAAAATTAATTAGCTCATATGGAAACTCTCATATGTCTTCAAATCCCAAATCTCTCCATTACAAACTCATTTCCATTGAATCAAAAACTCCCAATCCATTTTCATAAAAAAATAAACAGAGTTCCAAATCTCCAACGAACCACATGGAAATTGAATGCCGAAGTAAAAGGCTTCGGCAATGGAAAACCTGAAATTTCAAAAAAAGGGAACAGAAGGAACAATAACAACAATGACGATAACGACGAGAAAATCCCGACGGAGATATGGGAAAGGATTATCGGAAGGATTCTGTTTTACGTCGGAGCTCCGTTGATCGGCGGCGTGATTTTGCTGCAGATTTTCGATATTATAAAGCAGCAGAAATTGGTGGATCTGCCAATTTGGTTACCATTTTTGACGACGTTTATCACATTTGGGGCTTCAGCACTTGGAGCTGCTTATGGGACTTTGTCAGCCAGTTGGGATCCGGAGAAACAAGGGTCGTTTATTGGGCTGGAAGAAGCACAGAAGAATTGGGTTGATATGTGGGCTGAAGATGGTGCTGATGAAGAAGAAGAAAATAGGTGGATCAATTGAGAAATGTAAACTAATGATTATTTTTCCTTAATTGAATAGGAGTAATTTAATCCAGTTTTTTTCTGTTGGTTGTTGTTTATTGGATAAGTGATTGACAAAAAAATTAGGGATTGGTTATCATATAGTTGATTAAATTTATAAATTTCTCCTCTAATAAATAATTAAGGGGTCGTTTGGTTTAAAAATAAGTCGGCCAATAAAGATGTATAGTAAGTACACTGTGTCTCCTGGATTTCCCTGGCAATATTCATCAGAATTACGGTTCATAGTATACTGAATTGGTTTCTGCCACTCAATTACTTTGATGTCCAAATCCAACAGTTGTCAGTATTGGGAAACTTATCAAAATTTTACTGGTTTCGGAATTAATTATTTAGATATAATTTAATTTATAATATTACAAATTTTATTAGATTTTGATACATTTAGATAGAAAATGGCCAAAAAGATCATTGATTCAATTCTTCTTCTGAAAAAACAAGTCAATTATCAAAATCCTCTTTGACTTACAAATTAAAATTTCTTCAAATTTCTAAAGAACATTTTTAAAATTCTATTTTCCACCTTTGTCTTGTTTAATTTTTACTTTATATCTGAAAAGTGAAATCATGTAAAAACTATTAATATTGAAAAGGAAAAAACAAGAAAGCTATATACTTTCCGTATAGAGCTTTGACAAGGACTATATAATTAAAGCTTGAAAAGAACTGATTTATAGAATATTCTAATAGGAATTAATGAAGTGTTTTTTTTTAAAAAAAATTGTTTGCATTTGTATCACTTGTCTCATCTTTCTTTATTTTATTTTTGGTGTGTATGAAAGTGCAAGCTACTGAATTTTTTTTTAGAGATGGAGATAAAAAGTGAGTGTAGTGTAAGTTATTTTTCTCATAAGAATATGTCGGGTGGTAGATTGAAGATGGAGAATAACCTCTGGGACCATCTCCAACTCATTTTTATTTCTCTTCATTCTTTATATTTAGAAAATAAAATAGAGAATGCGCACTTCAACCTCCCTCCATTTTACTCTCTATTCTTTATAGGTCCCTTCTTTATATTTAGAGAGTTGAATAGTCACACTCTCTATTTCACTTTTTTAATATTTTATTGTTATTTCTATTATTTTTTTCATTAACATTTTATTTTAAATATAATGTCAGTAATTAAATATCTAATATTCATAATTCTTTTTAAATGTAATACAATATTTTTAAAAATATATTATTTAATATATAGTAATTTCATCCCGAATTAAAGTATTTTAATTTTTTTTCTAATTTTTCGTCAATAATATAATTTTATTTTATTATTAATTTTTCACTATAAGGAATGCACAAATTCAAATGATAAGATGAAAAATTTAATTTAAAAATATAATACATAACATAATAATTTAAATACAAAATAAAATACAATACAATTCATGACATAATAATTAATTTAATATAACAATAATTTAGTAATCCGGTAGGTTGTTTCCAAATTTAGCACTATTCGAAAAAAGTAGGGTATGATGGTAGATGAAAATCTCCAGTTTGAACAATTTTTAGCTAGACATAAAAAAATTAAGGACAAAAATACTCATTTTGAACTCCGTAATGCATTAATAGAACATTTATGGGAGCATCATAATAATTTTAAAAGTTGAGTGTTTATGTAATATTTATGTAATTGTATTTCACTTTTATTTGAATTTGTCCATTAATTTGTATATTATATAATTGCAATTTATGTTATTTAGAATAAAATAAAATTTTATATTAAATAAAAAATTTGAAAAAATAAAATTTTATATCACATGAAAATTATATAAAATAATTATTTGCGAAAAAGAAAGAAAGGATTTATATTACGAAATAAGAAAATAAGAATAAACATAAATAATAATATAATATTGAGAAGAGAGAAAAAAATTCTTTTTTAGAGAGTAAAATAGAGTTTAGGGTTGGAGATGCCCTAATGGTAAAGGAGAGAAGATTGAAGGAGAAGAATGAGGTCTGTCGGGTGTTAATATTGAGGGACCCACAATTAAATTTAACAACATTTTTTTATATTTATGGTTAGTTTTAGGGTTAGAGATCAAAATGATCATCTTTTACTATACTTTTTAATAAGGATACGAAGAATCAAAATACTTCAACCCCTATACATTAAGGATCATTTTGGTCATTTCTCCATCTAGATACATGGATTAAAATTAGGTATAATTTATTTTAAATACATTATATTTAAGTGAATTTGCATGTATCTAAGATGCATAACAAATCTTGTTTGTCACTACTCTCCTATGTATATGGTGTGATTCCCATGAATCTGGGATACATGACTATCACATTTGCCTCTCTCCTTATTTTAATGTATTTAGTAGTAAAAATACATGTATTTAAGTGTATTTTTCTCAATATATATTAGAAAATTTTTAATTAATTATGAGATACATAATTATTTAAAAGTATAAATAGAATAGTATATATAATATGAATATATATCTAATAAAATAGTTTCTCCTTATTTATTTAATTGGAAATAATGGCATATATCTATCCAATTTGTCTTGATATTCAGAGAAGGAAATTGAAGTAAACAGCAAAGTTGATGCAAAGCATTAATAAATTTTGTAGAGGAATTCGTGGAGTGTGTCATACCTCATGTGAGTCATATTTGTGAATTAAAAAAAATGAGCTCACGCGACATAAAAGGAAATTAAAAAAAAAAATAGTGTGGCAAGGCGCATGACAAGTTAATAAAGTAAATGGCCGACCTGCAGTTTGAGTTTGCCGTCATATCGGTCGATTCAGTTTTAAGTATTATCGATTTTTCGATTTTTAAATATGCTAAATTGATAATTAAATCAATAAGATATTTGTTATTGGTTTTCGGTTTATCGATCGATTCAGTTTTAAGTATTATCGATTTTTCGATTTTTAAATATGCTAAATTGATAATTAAATCAATAAGATATTTGTTATTGGTTTTCGGTTTATCGGTTTTGGTCTTTAACGGTTCAGTTTTCGATTTAACCAAATATATGACTTGTCCAACAATTTAACGCGAAATAAAAAAGAGAGAAATCTAATTACTCATTGAGTGGAAAAATTCAACTTAGTGTAGTAAAAGTATAGCAAATACTCATAATTCACAACCCTAGTCGTTGCCTAAAAGACTAAAGAATACTAAAACCTAAATGATAAATGCAGAGAGCAGAGTTAATTAAGTAATGTTAATTGTGTAGGGTCCTTATAGTTAAAGTCTAATATAGTGATTATATTAATATTTTTTATTTGATACTTATCTATGACTAAAAATTAAAATAGTAAATTATTATATTCTTAATGGATTATCGGTTAACCCAATATTAAAAAGCCAATATCGAACCGATAATCCAATAATTTTTTATAAAACAATTAAATTATCGTTAACCCAATAACCCAATAACAATAAATTAATAACACTTTTTTTGATTTGATTTATCGATTGGTTCGATTTTTGCACACCCATAGTCATTACCAATATCGATTGAATTTTGTAATTGTTTCGAATTGCTCTTCTGCTGACACATTGAATTATGCATTGACCCTCCAATTATTTAATTACCAATATCGATTGAATTTTGTAATTGTTTTGAATTGCTCTTCTGCTGACATATTGAATTATGCATTGACCCTCCAATTATTTAATTTTGTTCTTCAATTTCTCAAACAATTTGTTACGACATGATTTTTCTCGCAATTGATTGAGACTTTTCTTTTTTTGCCCTTTTTGTTTACGTAAAATTGGCCTTTTGTGGGCAGCAAAGGTTATATGTAGAGTAATTTTTTCACAAATCTAGATTCTTCTGTTTAATTCTTTATTTGGAGGAGCGTTGACCAACATTGAAGCAAGACTTTACACTTATTCCATGGGAAACTTGAATTCCACAGCCAATTCAAATTATATTGCAGCAAGACATCAGACTTGGATAGCCCATTCAAATTATATTGTTTATTCCGTCATTGGAAAGGCAGATAAGATTCAATTTTATGGTGTCTTCTAACTTTGATCCACCCTTGACCACATTCTCCAATATAGTCTCTAATCAAATTTTTATTGCGACATATTGTGTTTTCTTCTTCATTTGCTAGTAGGTTGATGGGCTGTGTGTTTTATACACATGTTTTGACCTTTATCAATTCATAAAGTCTTAACTAGAGAATTTCCATCAATAATAATGAAAACAAATGTATCAACTTTAACTTTGATCGACCCTTTAATTTACCCTAGTGTATAGGCTATGACAATTGTGGTAGGGGTGAACTGCGTAGGCTGGACAAAGTTGTGTTCTTTTGGGTGGACAAGCCATATGCTACGGCCTACGGATAATGAGGGGTTCAAACCTTGAAAATGAAATCCTATTTAGTAGAAGCACAAAGAAAAATAACTCTACTCCTCTGCGATACTAGATTAGATGGTTCAATGATAAAAGTTTGAATACCGAATGGTTAAAAAAAAAAGGGATTAACAATCTTTATGATGAGAATTACACATATATCAAACCAACTTTCCAATATATGCATCAACAAAATCAAAATATGTTTCCTTATTTCCCTACTATCTCTAAAAATTAAACTCACAGAAATATGTATATAATATTAACAGGGTATTAATTAAATCCATCAAAAAGAACTTAGAAGATAACACAAGAATTTGGATCCTCTTCGATACTTGGATAGTTATAATAAGCAGTAACAGTGGGTTGATAAGGTTGCTGATAGTGATAAAACATAGGTGCGGGATAAGCTTGAGCTTCATCTTTTCCGTCTTTCTTCTTCTCATCTCTTCCTCCCTTTTTAGCATCGTCTTTTTTGCCTTCTTCCTTTTTACCCCTTTCATCTTTTTTACTGCCTTCGTCTTTCTTTTTCTCAGGCTCTTTTGCTGGTCCAACAGAGAGGATATCAGTGTAACAGAGCTTCCTCAATTTGAAAACTAGTGAAACTGGATCTATGTTTCCTGTTATTGTTAATTTCTTCTCCTTTGAGTCTATTGAAATTGATTCTACCCCTGCAACAAATTCACACCAGAAAACCATCAAAATTCAGAAGCTTTACTATTTTAGGATCTGGCCTTCTAGATAATTCATTGATTCTTGTAAAAATTACTCTCATCTCTCCCAATTTAACTGTTGTTTTAGATCAAAATATTTACTCTTTTATACAACATCCTTTCATTTTTAATCTATTCAAAAAAATGTCGTTTTATTTTACTTAAAAAAAATAAATGAATCTTAACCACACAATTATTTATAAATTATTTTAGACAATAAGTTGCAAAAAAATTTCTTTTTTCTTTAAATCATATGATAAGTCAAAGGTTACTACATAAAATGGAATGGAGGGAGTATTACTTTAGAAATTCAAGAGGAAGACTAGAGTTGCAATCGTTTTCAACTACTATATTATATTTAATATTAAAGAAATATGTACAATATTTTAAGAGAAAAAAAATCAAATATTACATTTGTTGACTATTTATTAATTATTAAATTAATAAAAAATAATTAATAAATATGAAAATGGATGGATGGAGTGGTAAAAAGAAGAGGTAATTCTATAATACCTTCAAGACTAGAAACATTTATCATGGCCTTCTGCTTGATTTTCTCGTCGAAATACTCCAATTTCAAAATCACTTTCTGAAGAAGAAGAATCAAAGTTTCAGAATCAGTTCTATAAAAGAAGAATCAAAGTTTGGAGTTTAAATCATAGTTTTATTTGAGAATTAAAATCCATGAAAATAGCTAATTTGTTTGAAAAAAGGAACAGGGAGAACAAAGAGCGAAACGCTAACCTTCTTTTCATACTTCCTTGACCTGTCCGTCTTTTTAAATTTGTCCTCTAACTCCGGAAATACCGCAAGCAACTGCTTAGCCTCCTCATCATCAGCCAACTTTTCCACAGCTCTCTCATAACAATTCCTTGCCCTATCTATCTCCCCATTCTCCATCTCAAATTTCGCGAACCTAATCCAAGCACTAACTTTCGGATGACACTGCACGAATCTCTTGAAAATTCCTCTTGCCTTATCTATTTCATTATACCTTAACTCAAACTTAATGTAAGACAACCACCCGTGCTGGTCCGGCATCCACGTCATCCACCTCCAAAAAATATATCTCGCACCGGCCACATTGCCGAGCGTTTCTTCCATATGAATATACTTGTACCACAGCTGATCAACTCTAGGCAAAAGAGGAACAGCTCGATCCCATACATTACGAGCATGATTAACAAACTTATTTTTCATCTCCATATCGATATACTTCAACCAGATGGTATGGTCATGGTGAAGTGCATCGACTGCAAGTGCACGTTCCCAGATAGAACGAGCTCGCTTCAAGTCGTTTTGTGATTCTTTCCCATTCAGCATATTTCACCCACACACTCTTGTTCCTGCTGGCACGGCTAATTAAGGTCTCAAATTCCTTCCTCTTGCGAAGGCGGTAATCAGCTAGAGCTGTTGGGTCGTCAGTGATTTTCGGTGATCTAATTTTGGCCTCTTGACATTCCCTAGCTTTTCGGGGGATTTGCTCCGGAGGTCTGTTCTTCACCCGTGAATTAGGTTTAGGAAGCTTTGCCTCCGTTTTCTTCCGAGCGAGGTAAGCCCGACTTCGGTCTGTATCTCTGGAGGCCATTGAATTGTGGAAAATATGGAAATACAAACACTTCCAACGCGGACTCGTTGATCAATGAACAAATTGGATGAATGATATTGAGCTGATAATTTTCTCAAAAATCTCAACTCACACTAAAAGCCTTTTAGTATATACTTATATAACATTAGCAATGATCCTTTTCCTATTAGTAGCGTGTCGCGTGCACACCAACGTCACTTACCGTAATTACAATTCTATGTCTTAATTGTATTCTTATAAATCTTGACTTATTTAACTTAAAATAAGAAATCAAAAAGGCCGATTTACTACTTTCTTTTACCAAAATAAACCTGCTTGTGTTTTTGCCATAAAATAAAGTGAACTAATATTTGGTCTTAGGTAGTACGAGTAATAAATTTTCTTAATAACTCTTCTTCTTTCATCCTTTACCAATCCATCGGCGACTTCAACTTTCACGGCAACTTCAACTTCTGATTTACTTTGTATTGCAAATAGCATAAATTAAGTATACTCAATTTTAGATTAGAAAAGTAATAGGCTGAAAAGAATCATCATCATTTGTAGTAGATAATAATAATATTATGTGATATAGTATTAAAGCCCACAAAATAAAAATATTTGATTTATGAAGAATAACTAATTTGCTTTCTTTTGTAAGAAAGATGGTTAATGACTCTTACAGAAAACAACGAGATGTAATGGAATAACAACGTGGAGGGGAAGTGAGAGGAAGGCACTTGTCTAGTTGGCTAAGTTGTGGTTACTTTTAGATCTACTTAAAACTCGTTTGGATTCATTTTAAGCAAAAGTGATCGATAAAGCTTATTTATCCAGGAAAAAATGCCAAAAATATTCTTAATCTTTGAGAAATGGTTTATAAATACATTCCTTGCACCTTTGGGTCCAAAAATATGCTTAAAGTTTGTTTTTTTTTTGGATCAAACATACCTCTCAAACTAACAGAATTAAGGCCAAGTTTTGACTCTTTTAAAAAAAAACCACATGGCATTTTTTGTTTGGTCACAAACTTTAATTTCAAATTAATTATATAGAAACTCACCCAATTTTTAGAACCCAAAACCCAGTGCCGTTTTACGATAATCAGAATTTTTCATGTGGGGTCTGCATCTCCATTTAGTCCACTATTTTGAAAAGAAGAAAGCTAAATGGGGTCGGTTTTAGACAATTTGAAGTTGAACTCTTTTTGGATACTGTGTTCATGAAAGCAATTATGCATATGATTATATTTTGATGTTTTTGTTGCTACGATGCTATGCAAGAAATTTAAAAAATGACTAATTTTGATGTTTTTGTGATGAATAAGTTTTGTCAATGTTATGTCAATGACTATGCTTTTATGGTGATTGACAATTAATTATTTTTCTATTTCAGTTTAGTAGTAATTGGATTCAACAATTGTGTAATATCCCAGAAATTTTTTGAGCTAAGACTCGAACCGTTCTTCGTAGTGAGTGAGATTTCACCAAGGAATTTAAAAAATTTCTAAGTGTTAAAGTCACTAGATGTAGCACCTTGAGTTCCAAGAAGAACTAAAGAGAGTTCATTCAAATCATTCCTAAGTTCCTTTAAGTTTTGGGTCAACCTCAAATGACCATAACTCTCCGTACAGGATGAGTTAGGTGGGTTACAAGATAGCTAATGAAAGGTCTTTGAATTATCTTTTCAACGCCACCGATTTGCTAAGTTTCGAGGTCGGATGAGTGAGATATGCTCTTTTGAAGTCAAGTTGTTCAGTTAAGGAAAGTTACTCGAAAATAGTAAGGGGTATTTTGGTCTTTTCCTTACCCAATCAGATTTAATTCGTTTTTAGTAAGGTTTTAAGGGTCTAATCCTATTAGGTTCAGTTTTATAATTCTAATATACGCCTAGGATTTTAGTTGAGAGTTCAAGAGGAGAAAAGAGGAAAGGATCAAGGCGTTTGTTGAGGTTTTTGAGTTTTGTTGCGGAATTTCGCCATGGGTTTGATCCCTAAGAGCTATGTAAGCTTCCATAGTGTTGGGTTCGTTCACCCACACGCTAATCATGAGTTTCTTTTGTGAATCTATCCATAAATATTGAGCAATTTAATTTCTTGATGAATTCTTGATAAGTGTTCATGAAGTTTCCTTATCGATTAAGTTTTGATGTAATATTCTACTAGGGTCAACTTCAAACGACCATATCTCTTAGAATATAAAGAGTTACATGAGCCATAACCTATGAAATTAAAGGTATTTGAATCTACTTTCCAACACCACCAATTCCGCGTCAATCCAAATTAAGAGTAAAAAGTTATGACTATTTTAGGAACCTATACAGTGCTGTTACGATTTAGCCGACGGAAAAACATTAAAAAGGGTTGTTTTTGTTTTATTACCTCCAAGAAAACCCTAAACGAATTTCTTGAATAATAAAAGGCTCAAAACAATCAGAGATTTTCATCTTTTAGTCCATCATTTTCTTCTCTCTCAAACTCTAGGGCAAAACCCTAAGGAAAAATCAAAGTAGAAGACTCCATTCAAGATTCTTTCAATCTTTTTCAAGTTTTTTCTTCAAGGTAAGTCTTTCTCCAAGAATTCCATTTTTTCAACTCAAATTCCTCCATACAATTATGAATCACTAATGAAAATCATAATTTTTGGTCATAGAGATTTCAAGAAATTAATTCAAGAATCTCAAGAAAGGATTTATTGATCGTTTACCTTCAAGCTAGGGTTTCAAGGCTTCTAATCAAGTTCTTCTTCAAGTCCCTAAGCGAACCCTCATCATGGTTGACTACAAGCAGAAGACTAACTCAAGCATACAAAGCGTAAAACAAAATAAAATTCGTGAAACTCAAATACAAAGCTTTAACTCAAATGAAAAACTCTAAATAAATATAATATATTCAACTCGCTACAAAATATGCAACTTAAGTCTTTAAAACATTTAACAAAATAAATGAAATTTTTGGAGAAATACTTATCTTAAAGAAAAATCTTGAAAAAGATTGAAAGAATCTTGAATGGAGTCTTCTACCTTGATTTTTCCTTAGGGTTTTACCCTAGGCTTTGAGAGAGAAGAGAATGATGGACTAAAAAATGAAAATCTAATTGTTTTGAGCGTTTTATTAGTCAAGAAATTAGTATAGGATTTTCTTTGAGGTAAAAAAATAAAAACAAACCTTTTTAATGTTTTTCCGTTGGCTAACAACACTGTATAGGTTACTAAAATAGTCATAACTTTCTACTCAGAAATTGGATTGATTGAAATTGGTGGTGTTGGAAAGTAGATTTAAATACCTTTAATTTCATCGGTTATGGCTCACGTAACTCTATATACTCTAAGAGATATGGTCGTTTGAAGTTGACCCAAGTAGAATTGATATGGAAACTTCAAGAATACTTATCATGAACTCATCAAGAAATTAAATTGCTCAATATTTATGGATAGATTCGCAAAAGAAACTCATGATTGACGTGTGGGTGAACGAACCCAACACTATGGAAGCTTACATAGCTCTTAGGGATCAAATCCATGGCGAAAATCCGCAACAAAACTCAAGAACCTCGACGAACGCCTTGATCCTTTCCTCTTTTCTCTTCTTTTCTCTTCTTGAACTCTCAACTAAAACCCTAGGCGTATATTAGAATTATAAAACTGAACCTAATAGGATTAGACCCTTAAAACCTTACTAAAAAAGAATTAAATATGATTGGGTAAGGAAAAGACCAAAATACCCCTTACTACTTACGGGTAACTTTCCTTAACTGAACAGCTTGACTTCAAAAGGGAATATCTCACTCATCCGATCTCGAAACTTAGCAAACTCGGTGGCGTTGGAAAGATAATTCAAATAACTTTCACTAGCTATCTTGTAGCATACCTAACTCATCCTATATTGAGAGTTATGGTCGTTTGAAGTTGACCCAAAACTTAAAGGAATTTAGGAATGATTTGAATGAACTCTCTTTAGTTCTTCTTGGAACTCAAGGTCCTACATCTAGTGACCTTAACACTTAGAAATTTTTTAAATTCCTTGGTGAAATCTCACTCACTACGAAGAACGGTTCGTGTCTTAGTTCAAAAATTTTCTGGGGTGTTACAAATTGATTATGAAAAATCTCAATAACAATATCTTCACATTTCAGTAATTTAGTGTTCAATAGTTCAATGTTTCTCATGTATTTTTTTAATGAGTCAACAAATTAAATGAAGAAGAAAGGACTCTGAAATGAAGAACTGTTTTCTTCTTTAAAAGGGGGCTGGGGGGGCCGGGTTTTGGGTTCCAAAGATTGGGTGGGTTTATATATATATATATAAATATAAGAATCATAGGACCGCCTACGTGGCACCCTTATAATTCTGAAATTTACTTTTATGTTTTCCTTCGTACATTTAGGTTTTTTATCTCTATTTTATTTTTACCTTTAAACCTGATTCTTCAACTCTTGTGTCCTTTCAGACTGTTGTATTCCTTTGGTTGCGTCCTCTTCAGGAACTACCTATAAGAACTAGACAAATCATACTTGTTGTTGCATCTTTTTCTTTGTGACAAATTCCATCCCCAATTTCTGTGGAACTTCGTCAATTCCTTGATAGTCTACTTTGGATCTTCACCCAAAAAATATGGTCCATAAAGTCGCTTAAAAAAATATAGTTTGAAATAATATGTACTACTAAATTGGGTGTTAAGAAGAGGAATAATAGAAAACATAGAAAATTTGTGGTTTAAAAATGTGAGAAAACCCCTCTATTTATAACCAACAAAGGGTAGTATGAACAAGTGCTTATTGTGTCTTATCAGATAAGCCACAACCCTTCGGAATAATCACAATCCTTCGAATCATTCGGAAAAGTCACAACTCTTTGAAAAAATAACAACCCTTTGGAAAATGCACAACTTTGGAAAAGTTACCATCCTTCAATGTGAAAAGGTGTCTTCTTTTAATATATTTTATATTATAATATAAATAAATATAGAATATGTACTAAATTAGGTGTTTTAAGAAGAAAAACAAGAATAGAAAACTTTTTTAAAAAATCGTAGTTTAAATATGTGAGGGAACTCCTCTATAATAGATAGTATATTGTGTGTATATTTAGTATATATTAGAAGTATATATATAATATAATGTAAGTATTCTAATATAATAGATAGTATATTATGTGTATATTTAGTATATATTATAATATAATAGATAGTATATTGTGTGTATATTTAGTATATATTATTAGAAGTATATATATAATATAATGTAAGTATTTTATTATATTAAGTAGTATATTTAGTATACATTATAAATATATATAATATAATGCAAGTATTCTACTATAATAGATAATATATAGTGTGTGTATATATGCTTATTTGGTATACATTATAAGTATATTTAGTTATAGATAGTATACAGTTTTTGGATTGTTTGAACCATTAGTGTTCAATTTGTAGCCTGCCTTGGGTGGTTTCCATTTAACAAAGGTTGATTTCAGCTTATGATTCTGTTTATTTCCCCGTTAGAGTAAAGTATTCAATGGCATGGTACGATGGTTGGGTTACATTGATCGAGGAATTTTGTTTGTCATGACAATTATCATTCTTTACCAATTACCATATGTTCCATAGAAAGAAAGGAAAGCTATCTTGCCAGTAAAGGTAATTTTTAAGTTTGATTTTAAGGTTCCTAATATGTTCCAGCCAATTATGATCTTGCCTATGTGTGAGCATTAGGATTTTGACCTAAAAGTCATTTCGGTTTGACTTTTTTTTTATTTTATTTTTTATTTTTAAGCCAATCCATACGGGATCTTACAATATTCCCAACCTTGGATGAGGTTTTTCCAAATTCTACTATGAGATTGTTTGGATGATGCATTTTTATCAAGACAATTATTTTCTATATATTTCTTAATGAGTGTGGCTGCCTACAAGGCGTCCTGATTTTTGAAGGCTCTCCATGTTAGTTTAGCTAGAAGAGCTTTGTTTTTTATTTCAGATTTTTGAACCCCCGGTCCCCCCCTCTTGTTTTGATAGGCTCACAGTATCCCACTTTAACATGTGAAGTTTGAGTTTAAAAGAAGTGGGTCCCCATATAAAATTTCATTGAATTTTATCTATTTTTTTGTAATGTTTACAGGGAGACTTGTGGATTGCATTATATGGGTAGGTATGCTATTTAAGCATGCCTGCGTTAATGTAGCCCTTCCCCCTATATTTAGGAAGTATGTTTTCCATCTCGATAATTTTGATTATTGTAGGTTGTTGATAATGAATTGATAACTTTGTTGTTGGTGCTTTATGCAGGATTGGGAACCCCATTTTTATTTTATTTTTTGGTAGAAAGAACCCCAATTATTTTCCGAAGGTGGAGTGAATCTTAATTCCCATGATTGATTGGATCTGACATTTAATTGTTTATATGAATCAGAAGACAAATCAAATATTAAGCTAGCGTGCGATTCTAGATTTTAAAAATTTATCTTCAAATATCTGTTTAGACTTTAGACATAAAAGTTGATCAAATTTTAAAAATCTTATCTTCAAATATATTTAAGTTATCAAAAATTCATCTATTTCAAGAATTTTCATTTATTTCAAAACAACAAAAAGTTGTTTTTATTGTTTCGCTCCAAATTAGTCACAAAAATTAAAAAACCACTCTAATTTATTTCATAGACAAACACAACTATTTCGAAAAACAATTTTTCAATCTAAAGATAAGCAAAATATTTTTTTCTATTCTCACAATAATACATAGCTAAACACCTACAACACTGTATTAGAGATATTTGTCATTTGCCTATAATTTGAGTCGGTTTTAGGGTCTGCAGAAGATGTTTGCCGGTGGACATCGTCAAACAACACAGAGATCGCAAAACTTTGATTGGAGGCTACGAACCGTACGGCGTACAAGCCTTTACCCCGGTTAGGCGTGTTTACCGAAAATTGAAAATTAAAATTGAATCAAACAGTAAAAATCATGTGTTTTTTGATTTGGTGATTTAGAACCCGTTTGAATTGGCTTAAAATATAGTTTTTAAGTCAAAAGTAAAAAGTCAAACTAAAATCCATCTATATATAATAGGAGAGGAAAAATAACATGTCATCACCACAATTAATCTTGAAATTTCAGTATTTAAAAAAGAAATATAATTTATTTTTAAAAATACAGTCAATATTTTTTATACAGTTAGAATGTGATATAATTTTAAATTACAAAAACACAACTGCATCATGTTAAGGAGGATAAAGAGGATGTCTCTCTAACAAACAAAAGTCAACAAAGAGCATTTTTCTCTTTCCAAACAGGAAAACTACCGGATTGTGATGAGACCATCAAAGAAAAATAGGTATAGTTGATCTTTTTCTTCTTCTTTTTTCTTAGTAGACGTTTGGCCATGCAATATCATATCACGATATGGTGTCGTGAGATGAAATCAGCGTTTGGACATGCGATTTTACGCTGATTTCATATCATGAGAGGTGATATCATATTCTCCAAAAACCATGATATGGAATCACCATGTGATTTCATATCATGATTTGAGATATTTTAATACAA
>JAJOOR010016730.1:0-14313 GCA_036250505.1 Solanum acaule
ATTAGGCTTAGAGGGTAGTTTTGTCATTAGTTAATCTAATGCATGCATTAAAACCATTGCATTGCTAATACCTAGAAATCCATGGTATTAGCAATACACACCTTAATACACAATAGAGTGTATAACTAAAAAAGAGTACCAAACAAGGTACTAGTAATACACAATGCTAATGCATGCGTTATTTTTCCTAATACACTCTACCAAACGACCTCTTAGTGTTGTTGTAGGACTTTCTTTCTCAATAAATGAGATTAGGATTAAAGGTACCATCACCACCGTCATACAAATATATAGACATATTAATTTTACTATACATCTTTTATTTGGATAAGTTAATCTTAACATGAAAACAAATGAAGCCTTAAAAAACATCTAAAATCATAAATAAAACAAGCCACATGGATCATATCATGTAGTACTAAAATATAAATAAGGTCTGTCTACATCAATGACTATATTTTATATGGATTTCATGTTCATAAAGATAATTGTAGCATTGATTTGATTTGATGGCGATTATGTGGGGGACACATGACCCCCTCACCTCTCTCTTTTGACCTTTTGGTTTTAACAAGTTCTAAGAATATATCCATACGTCTTTAACCCAACTAAACAATTAATCCTGCTAATTAAGCTTCAATTAACTCACAAAAAGCTAATCATCATATTCATAAATAGACATAAAGCATAAAACATTTAATTAACACCAGATTAGTCCTCTTTCTTTTGTTCTTTTTTTCATTTTGAATAAACAACATGCATTATTTTTCTACAAGGGAAACCAAAAGAAATTGTGATCAAATGAACAATGCCCTTTTTTATTATTGAATTGTAGTGTACTAATCTTTTTTTTTAGTAATTAGTAATTGTTGCATTTGTCTTTTCTAATAACTAGCTGCCATTTCCGTGGATTATAGACCATAAGTTTGCTTAGTAGAAACAAACTCAAGCTAATAAACTTAGTGGCAGAGCTAGAATTTAAAGTTTAGGATTTATTGATAGGAAAGTAAATGTTTTTTTATGAAATATAAGTAGGTTTCTTACTCTCTTCTTTTGTGTTCAGTATGCAAACAAAAAGTATTATCACAATGAAAAATATTTATATATAATCTAGATAAATATTATGGAAGGTGGGGGCTATGCTGGTGGGTGAAAATAAAGTGTGTTCTACACTTGAAAGGTGGAGAGGACACAATCACTATGGAATGTCTTTCTTACGGAATTTGTTTTCCTACGTCCACCAGAGAAGTTATTTTCCTCATTTTAAAGAAATTTATTTTCTTAGAGAAAATATTTTTTTAGTTTTAGTCATCAAATTTGCAATAAAATATTTATATACATTAAGTAAGTTAAACTAATACATATATTGGGTTTGTCTAAACATAAATTTTTTTGAAGACATATACAATGAGATGTTGGTTGTCAATGGATGGATTAATTATATAATGTGTTCCAATGTAGGTATCAAGGGACATCTATTCCTAGAGTTCTGAAAAACAGATAATTAAGTGACATAGGTTGAAGAAAGAGTGTACTAGGAGGAAACTTTAAAGAATTTTGTTAAGGGAATGGGATTAGAATGAAGTCTATTTTAAAATGATTCTCTTTAAACCTTTTTTATAAATTTGAAGGGTGAAAATCGTAATAATTCACCTGATTTAAAAAAAAAAATAGATATCCAATATTTAAATCAAATTATATAAGTTAATTACGGTAAGTGGTCACGATGCCCTCATGTCACGTACTTAAATCAACTTATAATATACATATTCAGTATTTAAAAAATTAAATCAACTTATAATATTTTCCGGCCACAATGCCCTTGTGTCAACTTTAGGAAAAACGATACATTTAAAAAAGGTTCATAATTTATTTATTGTAAAAGAAATGAAAACTAAAAGGGAAATGGGGACAGTTCTTTTAATCACTTTAATAAATTTCTGCATGTGTAAGAAATTTAGAAATGGAGTGAATATTCGTGTACCAAAAGCAATAAATAGTATACGTTATAATATATCACAATTCACACCTACCAATCCATTTCAATCTTAAAAAGATATTTTGATAAATAAATAAATAATAAGTCAACATTTCATATACGAAATGTCAACTTTTTGGTAAATGTATATTATAGTTGATGAATTTTATTTATTCGCCTATTATTTGATATTCATATGGAGTTTAATTATTTTGAATTTGCATTGAATAAAGCTCCATCCGGAGTCAGCGCTCCTATTCATAATTGATAACTTATATATTGACATAAACGTTTCTCGAAAGTGAAATCAATCCAAACCTCCTATCTACATAATAGGACAAAAGGCATACGTGAGCCATAATTTGATGACTAATGTCTGATCATGAAATCAATAATGATCCCTGGTCGGTATGATATATGACTTATTATATTTACTCTTTAATTTTAAAATATATGATTTTGATCATTTTACATTAACAAAAAGACTATTTGTCAAAATACATTACCTTTAAATATGAAATAATAATAATATTTTAACCACACAAGTAATTAAATGGTTGAACAGTTATTAATTCAAAAAAAAGTTATGGTTATTCACAAGTAAAGAGGTTAAAAGTGTCTGAATTACTAGGACTAAAATTAAAATTTACTAATAATTCGAGACAAAAGGTGCTAGCTTAAAAAATAATTCAATAGAACATAATCATAAAAATCCCTAATATGTCGATATAAAAAATTATAACGCATTACTATGTAACTCCCAAATGAATCTCACTTTAATAGATACATAAAGTTTCAAACCCCATATTACATTATTAACTACTAGAGATAGATCTCTATAAAGTTCATTGTATACCGTTTTAATTATAAATATTTATTGCTACAAATAAATTTAATGTGTTATATCTTTTAATATATTTTTTCTAAAAAGAGATCCAAAAAATTACCTATTCTTTTTTAACACCTTATAACCATACGGGAGTATGATTTAACTAGTTAAATTGCTAAGAGATTATTTTTATTTGGAAAGATACATATTTGACAGTTTGTCAAAAATAATTATAATTATAATAATAATATATTCAATATAATCATAAAAGGAGATCTAGAAGACGCAAACAATAGGCTATATGCAAACTTTATTTCTATATCTTTATGAGATAAAAAAAAGTCATTTTCAATAAATCATCGATTCAAAAGTCAAAAGTATATTCTCATAACAAGATTGCAAAAAATAAAAATGCTAGTCAGATATAAACAAATAAAAAACTATATTGGGTATCATTTTATTGTAGAATTGTTAGAAAACATTTTTAAATTTGACGCAAATTATTAGTTTCGTCCCCGAACTATTGACATCCTTAAAAATATTCTTTCACTTGACAAACTAAACTTAGATACATCACCTATACACCCTTGATCTGCCACATGACTTAGCAAGTGGTCTCAAACTTTTGTAGGAGCATGAGACTCTTAATAAAAAAATCGATAGAAGTTATGTTTAAAACACACCTAAACTTGACGAGAATTTAAGGGGTGTATTTCACTCATGTTACAATATCAAGAATGTATATATATTCAATTAGTCAAGTAAATGAATATTTTTAAAACTGTCAATAATTCACACCAAATTTAAGGATATTTTCAATCCTTCTCTGGCAATAAAAATCCATTTTTTCCCCTAAAATTAAAATGTCAATACTAGGAGGTCTAAGAAAGTAGCCGTTACTGCAGATGGACCATACCGACATTTAATTTTAAACATTTTTTCACAGAAAGGAAAAACGAAAAAGTATAACGTAAGAAAAAGCCATAAAAGCAAAGAAAATCTCCAGTTTCTATATTAAAATAAATAAATATAAACAATTCCATTCAAATATCCCTCTTTTACACACAGATCAGATTCAGGTAATCTTGCCACCCCCAAATTAGCCATTTTTCAGGTGTTCCATTTTGTTTTCATGAACCCCATTTGTCTTTTTTCATAAATACTACTGTATAAGACACTGTAATAGAACTGTCCCTTTTGAATTCTTGAATTATTACTTCACACCTTCCATTGTCTCTTCTTCTTGTTTGGCAAGTCCAAGAATTGCTTTTTTTCAGTCATTGAGTATGAATCTCAAACACCCTTTTCTTGGTTTTCAGTAATGGTGACCCCCATACCCCACTCTTTTTTGTGTAGACATTTTTTTAATGTGAAAGTTTGGAACTTTTTTATGTGTTGTTCTTGTACCAAGATTGCTACTTTTTGAAGGATGCATGAAAAATTACTGTTGCTTTTCTATAGTTCAAGAATGGGTTGATTTTGTTTTAGATTTTTGTTTGGTATAAGTTGATCATTTTTTCGTTACCATCGAGGTAATTGGAAGAATATAGGAGCGAAACTAAATGCTGTAAAGCTATAGTGGACTGTTAATTGGATTTTGGTGAAATTAGTATTTGATTTTTGTAGGGTGAGCTTTATTGGATGGAAGATTTTGGATTAATTGATAGTTTGAAAGCTACTTTCAGTTTTAGGAATTTGGTGCATTTTAATTATATTGTTGTTCTAAATTTACATGATGGTGAATTGGGGAAGAATGTTCATTCATGACCTTATAGGATGGTTGATCTATGATGGTTCGAAGGATAATGCGATAAAGATTGATTTACAAGGTTTCAATTTTAATGCCAAGGGAAGTGTATATGAATAGCAGAAGTTGGATATCCTGGAAGTTTTGAGGAGATGGAATTTGCATTGATTAGCTGTTTCTTTGGTGCTGAACTGCTCCATCTCACAATTGGATCGTGTTTAGGCACTGGTGAATCTCTTTAAATAATTGATATTCTTAGATGATAGTTCTACTGCAAGGTCTTGAGAGGCAACTTGTATGTCGATAAGCCCTTAATTCAGGGTGGTAGATGACTCTGAATCAAGTCCTAACCAATCTGAGTTGATGCAGTTCTAAATGTTTATATATAGTGGTTTGTCAATGATTAATACCAGAGGGGGCACAGTGAGCTGGAGGCAGTGGGCTTAACACTAGTTCATTGGAGTGAAGAACTTAGACTCCTTCCAGTGAATGTTTTTAGAATAATCCAGGACCAGCTATTTTGCAATGTGTGAGAACAGGAAAGTTATTGATGTGAAACTAATTGTTTTTGACCATAGTGATTTACTTGGAGTATGGTTGAATGTCACCAAGTAGGATACAATTCGAGTACGCTGAGACAAACTACTCACTCCTTTGAGATATCATGAATATTGGTTAAGAAGGGAGGCTGTGAAAATATAGATAGCAAAAGGAACTAGTATAGGCTTAGCCAATTCTATTCTATAAATACGAGTGATCATAATGTTAGTTAGCTAGACTTTATGGTGATGATTTTTGAGGGCAGTGCTTTCGTCATGCGTTCCTTGGCTTCTTTTCATGCGCTGTCTATGAAATTGGGCCCTTTTTTCTCCGAGGTTCCATTGACCTCTATTATTTTTTCTCAGTGTGCTGTTGCCAAAGCATTTTACTGAGAATCAATTAGAGATCTTCATTTTGTTGTCTATGTAAAGGGGATAATGTGCTCTAGTGACAAAACATCTTAAATTGAAAATGTGGGTAGACGGACTGCAATTTTAATTCTCATCAAATCCTTCCTTCATAAGGCATGAAGGTGTAGCCCAGACATGGATATATTCTGATTTACCGTAGTGTAGTGACTCTGATTCTGTTCTTAGTATTCATTTTTACTGAAAACAGTGAGCCTGGTATTATGGTCTTTATACTTTATGTTGTTTCTCATCTTTATCTTTAAGGATATTAGTTCATTTCTTTGCTATCACTCTCTTCAAATTTCATGCATTCTGATTAGTTCCACCAGATTAATCCCATTGTTGAAACTTGAGTCAAATATATGCAGTACATTGTTCCCGATAGAATTTCACTTTGACATATTTATCTCACTAAGAATGCTAATATTGCAGACAAGTCTTTGAAGCAGAAACATGGCCACTCTGACTGATATAGGTGTTGCAGCTGCTATTAACATTCTGAGTGCGTGTATTTTTTTAATTGCATTTGCATTCCTTCGAATACAACCTGTCAATGATAGGGTATACTTCCCAAAATGGTACCTAAAGGGTCTAAGAAACAGTCCTTTGCACTCGGGTACAATTGTCAACAAGTTTGTCAACTTGGACTTTCGTGCGTACCTGAAGTTTCTGAATTGGATGCCTGCTGCATTACAAATGCCAGAACCGGAGCTTATTGAACACGCAGGATTGGACTCAGCTGTCTACTTGAGGATTTATTTGATAGGGTATCTTCATTTGGCACTTTCACTTTCACTTCTTGTTTTCCATTTTCTGCATTAGAAGCTCCACCACTACTATCTGTTTGTGCATACTGGACTTTCATATGACTAAATTAAAATAGGCATTCATCATATAGTATGTACATAAGCATAGAGGTTCATTTCAGTTGTGCCATCAGATGAATCATGCTTGTGTCCATGCTTCAAGAATTTTACTGAACAAGGTATCAGAATTAAGTCATCAACTCTGGTCTACTTGTATGGAATATTTAGGTGGCTGAGATCAGCTGTTTTGCACTACTTTGTTCAACTTCGTTGAAGTATATAATCATGTTCAAATTGCACTTTCATGTCATCTTTGTTATATTGTACTCAGAGAAACAATTTAATAGGTACAGCTATGGAGCTGCATATCTTTGTTGCATTAATGCACAGGACACCAATTTTAACTGCAAGAACAGACTAGGGAATATGATGATCAGAAATTTAGGCAGGGACCTCTTTTACTGACATAATATTGAAATTCATTCATGAAAGTTGAACTTTACGACCATTGTGTAAATTATAATTATCCCTTACATTGGAATCTTATTTGAATCCTGATTACCATGTTTCTAGTTTTTATATCTACCTTGTGACTTGCTTATAGTTTCTTTCTATACTCCATGTGTATACATCGAAAGTCCATAAAGATGTGCTAGAGTTCCATTTGCCTTCTCTTCCATTTGTTTTGACATTTAGCTTTGATCACAAAAAAATCTAGAAGCTAACTTAAAGTTTCAAGAAATTGCTCAACTGTTTTAACTCTTTTGTGATGATAGTCATTTCGGAAATAGACCTCGAGCACTTAGAAATCTTAAAATATGTTCCTTGTTTTGAATGAAAATCTTTGGCACACATCAATATGTGCTAATACAATATTGTGTGGCTAATAATATCATACCTTGAGGAATGAGTAATGCTGTGATCTAATGCTGTAAATTTACACTGATAAATTATTTGAGTAGACAATTCATACAAAGTAGTATTAACAGTTTTTTTGGCATTGAGGAGTCCTGCCTAATGATGTGGCTATTGTTTCAACTTTTTAGGAACCATATCATAATCATTTTAGAGATAACCATTGACTTCTGTCTCTTATGTCTGTTTCTAGCTAACTTAATATTGAAAACCCCGGGATTCTTAAATCAAAAGCCAGAACATACTGTCTTTAATAGCTTTATAGTAGTTGCTCTGTGTTTAATTTCTATCTTCGTTTTGCTCAATGCAGGCTTAAAATATTTGTCCCGATTGCTTTTATTGCGTTCTCAGTCATGGTTCCTGTTAATTGGACCAACCACACATTGGAGCGTTTGAATTTGACTTACAGTGATTTAGACAAGCTTTCAATTTCCAACATTCCTTCGGGATCACAGAGGTAAGCAGAATCTTTATTTGCTGTATAGTTTGCAGTTATTCTTTCTAAAGCTGCCATTCTTTTAATTTTTCCATTTTTCTTTGACAAATTTGAAGATGTTATTGGTTTCACTTATGTCTTGTGCTCTTTTTTTAATGTACCAATGCCATTAAGTTTCCTTGATATCAGTCAAATCCCTAAAATTAGGAAGGTCCTCATTGCTTGGTTCCTGAAATTCCCAGTTTCACTAATGTCTTGTGATCCTTTTTAATGTACCAATGTCATTAAGTTCCCTTGATATTTGTCAAATCCTTAAAAATAAGGAAGCTCCTCATTGCTTGGTTCCAGCTGCAAAGTACTCAAAGTACCATAATCTCGTAACAAATGTAATTTGAAGGGAAAATCCGGTATAGCATACCAAAAAGTTTAGAGTCTACACAAAAATATGACCGTACACCCAATCATCTATACAAGCAGGGACCTAATGGGTACACCAAAAAGAAACTAAACATTAAAAAAAAGGCTATCCCTTAGATTTACAAAGTCATTCTCTATTTCTTCAGACACTTTCCTATTTCTCTCCTTCCATACAATCCAACATAAGAGCTAATGACTTAGGGTCTTCTTTTTCTCCTTCTAAATGACTAGCTATGTAGCAACTCCTTGACGGTTGCTAGCATCACTCACCATACTCCAAACCAATTCAAAACCACCAACCACAGACGTGTTGCTACCTGACAATGTAACAGTAGGATGATCTACTTCTTCACCTTTCACCTTTACACATGAAGCACCAACTCAAGTGTCTCAGGTTTTCACAGTTAATATCACACCCCTAGTTGCCAACTATGCGAAGATTGAAGCACACCTTTTTTGGTGCCCTCGGTGTCCAAATTGTTTGGTAAAGGAATAGCAATTCCTCTCTCCCTAGCAATCTGTAGTAGTAATATTTGTCTGTGAACAGACCATCTCTCCTTCTCCATCTCTACGGATTCAGTGTGATGTGCTTATAAAGTAGCTCCAGCGGGTTTTGCAACTCACTTGATGAACCTTTCCTTTATGTATCCTGAAATTCTGTTTCTACAGTCATCTCTTTTTGACACGATACAGTGAAGATGTTAGGGAAAGCAATCTCGAAGTGCTGAAAACCACTTGATGACTCGAAGAAAAAACAGAAAATGTAGCATATAAAATTTTAGGCATATTGTATTCAGAGAAAGTAGAATTTCTACATCTGTTTATGCACATAAAGAGGAGGTATCAAGGTGCCTTAGCGAAACGAGATTCCTCTTGTGTGCATCAAAATCTATTTAAGACATCTCACTACTGGTGGCCCAAAAAAACACTAGTCCGGGCAGTTTAATAAGTCAACATTTTATTTTGTACATATTTTTTACTATTGATTTTATCTTATGTTCTAACTATAAACTATAGTAGAACATATCATGCATGTAGAAGTTATTGGGTGTCTATAGAGACAAAGCACCATATCCTTATTATACGTAAGCTTTGAAGTCATCCAATGTTGAGTTTCTAAGTATGGACATGTGAAGAAAACAGGTCTTTAAGTTTTAACTGAAAAAAAGAGGGGAAAGAAAGCAAGTTTTTAAGTCCCGCTGAACCATTAAATACAGGATCATAAGTTACAAGTTGACAGTTTGGTGTTTTAACCTAAACCAGCTTAACCACCCATTGTCAAAGTCTCTGTAGGGTTTCACATGCTGGGAGTCAAAATAGAGGATCTTAAGTTTTACTGAACCAGCTTAAACCACCCATTGTCAAAGTCTCTGTAAGGTTTCACATGCTGGGAGTCAAAATAGAGGAGCTTAAGTTTCACTAACTATAAGCACAGTGATGACAAGTTGATTATTTTCAAATGTTAGGTACGCGACTTAGAAAATTGAACTTGTAATGCATGTTTAGGGGGAAGTAGATTGGTGGTTTCATTTTGTCTTCTTGCTTCTGTCCCTGAGTACTTGAACTACTGCTTGCAGATTCTGGACCCATCTGGTTATGGCTTACATCTTTACTTTCTGGACTTGCTATGTGCTGAAAAGGGAGTACGAGATAATTGCATCAATGAGGTTGCATTTCCTTGCATCTGAACGTCGACGACCAGACCAATTTACAGTAAGAGCCATAAGCCTTGTTGATCTATTATGATGGCAATCTTAATCTGACTGTAGGTTTATGGGGTAAATGAAGCCTTAGGCAAAGTTTGGCTATAAATTTACCTTATAGCTAGTGAAATTTTTAAACTTAACATTGTTAAGATAATTATGACTTGTTAGGGAGGGAGAACTTAATATTGATCTTGGGAATATTTATTAGGTGCAAAAGGTACTGAAGTTCAGCATATCCTATCTTAGAATTTCAACTTACTGTGTTCTGCTTACAACAACATAACAACATATCTAGTGTAATCCCACAAGGTGGGGCTGAGGAGGGTAGAATGTATGCTGACCTTACCCCTACCTTGTGGGGAGGTAGAGTGGTTGTTTTCAAAAGACCCTCGGCTCAAGTAATGCATAACAAATCAGTTTTAAAAGATAAAATACAGAAGTAAAGCAGTCATGATTTAACTAATAGAAATATCATTACATAGCATACACAAAAGTGGAACAGTAATAGCAAGAAAATAATGCAATAACTGAAGCTTGAAGCTTTAAAATAATAGCTTTTCTTATCTGGAAAAAAGAAAAGGAGCTACGCTCCTCAATGAGGGTAGAAGAGGATGATATGTGATGTTATCTTGTTTTCAAGGCCATCTCTCTTTCTAGGTCAATAATAACCATCTTACAAGAGAGACATTGGATTAACTTAATTAGTTTTCTTACCTTTTCTTTTCTTGGGTTAAAACCCCCTCTTCCAACTAGCCTTCAATGACTGATGCATGTTTTCTAACAAATACTATGCCCTGCCCAGGTACTTGTAAAAAATGTGCCACCAGATCCTGATGAGTCAGTGAGTGAGCTGGTAGAGCACTTCTTCATGGTCAACCATCAAGATCATTATTTAACTCATCAGGTTGCAATTCATACGCCGTATCTTCTCATTTAAAGGATTTGCTCGCTGCCAAACTAGAATTTTTCAAAGTATTACATCTGTTTTGTTTTTGTAGTGACCTCTAAAGGACTTCCATAATCTTAGCTCTTAACGTTTTGATATATCCTCGAATCATTTGTCAATATCAATGAAGGAATATAGTAACATGAATTAGAAGGTGAAGAACAAGGTGTTATTGCGAGTTCACTGTAGGTGGGGTAAAAAATGAGTTTACCATATGTAGTTTCTCATACCTATTAGCATCTGATACTTTGTGAGAACACGTTGCCTCTTATTTTCAAAAAAATTGTATACATTTTTGGTGTGAAATTAACATGGTTTTACCATATGTAGTTTCTCATACCTATTAGCATCTGATACTTTGTGAGAACACGTTGCCTCTTATTTTCAAAAAATTTGTATACATTTTTGGTGTGAAATTAACATGGTAAACTGGTGCAAAATGGTTTAGAGAGAATCGGATTTTAAATATGACAGAACTCAGAAGTATAAATTTTGTATGAATTTGCTTTGATCCTCTCACAGATCAGATCAAATGAGGTAGTCACATTTCTGTAGTAGTTGCCTTATTTACTAGAGCTGCAGGTTTTAACGTCAATAAGGCAGGATGATTCAGTCTATGATGAACAAACACTTATTTTATTTTCCTCTATGATGAATAAACGCTTATTTTATTTTCCCCTTAATAAATGTGTAGGTTGTATACAATGCCAACAAGTTGACAGCGCTAGTCAATGAGAAGAAGAAAAAGCAGAATTGGCTGGACTATTATCAACTCAAGTATACTAGAAATCAGTCCAAAAGGCCAACATCAAAGGTACTATTAATAGTTTAATTTTGCTCTAGTATTAGCTAGTAGTGATCGCAAGGTGAAATGCCATTTCTCACATCTCAGTACTAACATCTAATGAGGAATATTATTTCTATTAAGCAGACTGGTTTTCTTGGCTTATGCGGCAAGACCGTTGATGCAATTGATTTCAATAGTTCTGAAATTGAAAGGCTCTCAAAAGAAGTAAGTTCACCAACAATATGTTTTTTAACGTGGTTGAGGTTTTTGTGCACTGTAACTGCATAATTTATTTAAATTTTTTAGGAGTGATTGTCCTTTTTTGCATTCTTATGCTTCTGACATTCTTATTTTGGTGTATGTATTGAGTGAGAATTCAAAACCATAAAAATTACTTTATCAGATATTTGTGACCAAGTCAGATTGTCTATAAAATAAGAGGTAAATCAGTTTAGTTGGTTGAACATCAACTTACAGGGAGAGTTCATTGGTGTCTCAAAAGATTTGGTGAATAGTTCGACTGTAGTAACATAGTGATAGCTACATCCTCAGATGTCAGTATTTAATGTCTAATTCTAAAATTCCTTATAATTGCCCCTCACACATCACTACTTTGGATTGTGTTTGCGTCAGATATCTGATGAGAGAATGAATATTATTGGGAGCACCAAGTACATTATGCCAGCAGCATTTGTTTCCTTCAGAACAAGATGGGCAGCTGCTGTTTGTGCGCAAACACAACAAGCCAGAAATCCAACACTCTGGTTAACTGAGTGGGCTCCAGAGCCCCGTGATGTCTACTGGGATAATTTGGCAATTCCTTATGTTTCACTGTCAATCAGGAGGCTTATTGTTGCTGTAGCATTTTTCTTCCTTACCTTCTTTTTCATGATTCCAATTGCATTTGTACAGTCCCTTGCTAATATAGAGGGAATTGAGAAAGCATTACCTTTCTTGAAATCCTTAATTGAAACGTGAGTTTCTTCTTCTTTGCACTGTTTCCTCTCTAGTTCATTTGATAACTTGAGTTATATAGTTTTTGAATACCAGCTTTGGCAAACTGAGAAAGTATGCGATTACAAAGCAATATTGCTAAAGTATTTATATTAAATGATGTTTTTCCATGCAGTAATGCTGTAAAATCCTTCATCCAAGGCTTCCTCCCTGGAATCGCATTGAAGATTTTCCTTATCTTCCTACCTTCATTGTTGATGCAAATGTCAAAATTTGAAGGATTTTGCTCCATATCAGCTCTTGAAAGGAGATCCGCAACAAGATATTATATTTTTCAGTTTGTTAATGTATTTCTTGGAAGCATCATCACTGGGGCCGCATTTAATCAGCTAAATAATTTGATGCATCAGTCAGCAAATGAGTATGTCCTCTATAATTTCATATTTAATTCTCCTATGCAAAATGCTTCCTTTGATAAACATTCTTGTTTTTCATTTATGTTGTTTGTCTTCAGTTTTATCTATCACAACCTGATTTCTCCCGTTCTGCCAGTGATTGGACCTGAGAATTTTGTCCACCTTATTTTTGCAGTTCATGTCCCTTTCTCTTCTTGTGAGGTGTGACAGAAATTCAGTAAATTTTCTAGTTGTCCCACCAATCTTGTTTCATGCATAAAATGTGGGTGAACATAATGATCTTGACAAATGACATGTTTATATGTAACTTCTTCAATTCATATCTAGAGAGAGCTGCTACTTCATTTGCCAATCTCATGCCTTTATTTCTTCTACTCTTTTATCGTAACTTTCATAAAGAAGAGCAAAAAATATTTCACTCTGGTTTGCTTGTGCTGATTATGAAAGATCAGACAGTTAAAAGATTGAGTGGTTTCTGATGCAGAATACCAAAGACAATCGGTGTATCCATTCCGATGAAGGCAACCTTCTTCATAACTTACATAATGGTGGATGGGTGGGCAGGAGTTGCTGGAGAGATACTTAGGTTGAAGCCATTAATATTCTTTCACTTGAAAAACTTCTTCCTGGTGAAGACTGAGAAGGACAGAGAAGAGGCCATGGATCCAGGAAGTCTCGGGTTCAACACTGGTGAACCTCAGATACAGCTCTATTTCTTACTAGGCCTTGTTTATGCTGTTGTGTCACCGATCCTACTCCCTTTCATCATAGTATTTTTTGCTCTGGCATACGTTGTATATCGACATCAGGTAAGCTTAATTAATACTTTGAATGACTTTTTCTTATATAGTTAAGTTTTTCAAAAGGATTTCTTCCAGTGGAAAAAGTGACCCATTCAAAATCTTAGTAAATCAGTGGGTTTTTTTTAATAGTTGCATGGTACTTCTAGGTGTACACTATGCATGATTTTATGTTTACCCAAATGCTGCTGGTTGTTCGTTTGATTGAAGATGATCACTTTGAAGTACATTTCCCCCGGCTTGAGACTAATTGGACTATTATTTATTACGTGATTATCACCTCAGTTTTTATTTATTTTGTTTTTATTTCTTGGTTAACTATATAGTATGTCAGCCGTCTGTATAATTTTGTGTTTGCTTCCCCTAATACATGCGCACAGTCAAAACTACTTTGCAATTCTATATGGACTTGTGAAAACCTGATTTGTGATGTTTTTGTTTACCTGTAGATTATAAATGTGTACAATCAGGAGTATGAAAGTGCAGCAGCATTCTGGCCTGATGTACATGGGCGCATCATAACCGCGCTGATAGTCTCTCAATTGCTTCTAATGGGATTGTTAAGTACAAAGGAAGCTTCTAAATCGACTCCATTGCTAATTACACTCCCTATACTAACCATATGG
>JAJOOR010016731.1:0-17997 GCA_036250505.1 Solanum acaule
GTATTAATTTTGATATAAGTCAGTTTGTATTTGTATTTTTTTCTCCAAAATCTGCGAAAATATACACTCCCTCTCAGATCTCGCTCACCTCTCTTCAACCCTAACATTTTGCTATTATTTGTAATTAAGCAAAGTAGAGCTATATAATCCTATTTAAGGTGTAATATTTGTTCTTTTCGAAAGTTTCTCTATAATTGTATATGAAGAAAATGGAATGGAAAAAAAAAAACAAGAAAGGGGTAGGGGAAATAAGTTGAGGTAGAAAAAAGAGGAAATTAAACCCTATGCTATTTTGGTATAGAATTTGGTGTGGAAAAGGTGGTAATAAAGAAGAGGGTGGTCTGGTTTATATGTGGAAAAAATGTCATTTTCTTTGCCAGCTGCTCTGTGTTGGTCGCTTTCCTTTCACATATGTACACTATAGTGTAATTGTGTGATTTATAAGTTGTTTGAAAAGACTAGCAGCAAAGTCTTTGGAATTCGTGTGGCCTTTCTGAAAAACTCCATTGAAGTCACTCAGGTCTGTTTATGTTTTTCTTAGATCTGAAGATATTGGATTTTGTTTGCCTTTTTTAATAACCATATTCTATATAATCTCATTCTGTGTCCTAAAAATAAAATCTGGTGTTTGCTATATGTTTAGTGAAAAGAAACCCTACTCTTGTCCTTTTTTACTTTGAGCCTAATTAAATACTCCACTAAAATTATGGATGTTTTCTAGATTTTAACCTAAATCTTCTTATATCTTATATATGTGTAATTAAATGATTCTTTAATTCCTCAAGTCCAGAGCGTAGGAGTATTTTTTTTCTCCGAGCAATTTCTTCTTCTGACATATAATTCAATAATAAAAGTGTGCTCGGTGACACACTTGAACACAAAATGCACTTTGCATATATGGAGATGGTGTTGTTTAAAAAAACAAGAATTTTAGAAAAATTTAAAAGTATGTTTTTTGTGTAATTATTATTATTATTATTATGAATGTGTAGATCGATCGATGGGTCGAGGAAAGATAGAGATAAAGAGGATAGAGAACAACACAAATCGACAGGTGACATTCTGCAAGAGAAGAAATGGACTACTGAAAAAGGCATATGAACTTTCAGTTCTATGTGATGCTGAGATTGCTCTCATTGTTTTCTCTACTCGTGGTCGCCTCTATGAATACTCTAACAACAAGTATCTCCTTCTTCTCATACTTTTTTTCATTTCCTACTTTCCTAATTTTCACATTTTAATTTCTAATTAACTAATTTTTATGGTGTATATTCAAGTTTTAAGTAGATAAAGTTTATATATTTAACAACTTTTTATATAGTACTATAGAGCAAAATAATTAATAACTTAAAATATTTTATTTTAAAAAAAACATATAAAGCGAGTATGGTAAAAAAAAAAAAACTTGATTGAATCTCAAAATTCGTACTGTACCACATAAATTGAAAAAGACGGAATAAGAAAAAACTAAAAAAAATAAAAAATTCTTACTAGTGTAGTATATTTAAGAAAAAATTGTTGTTTAGTGAATTTGTTTATATTATAATGCAGTTTGGTGTAGAGGATCGTTCTCAGCTCCTAATTATGATTGGTCTATTAGGGTCTGATAAATCTTAAAATTATATTCTAAAAAAAAAAGGATAGCTTAGCGTTTAATTTAGGTTAAAATATAGTACATTACAATTTCTAAAACTTCACATCATCATTAATTATGCATTACTCCATAATAACTTTAAAATAAAAGAAAAATAAATATTCCTAGTTGATTCAAGAATACAGCATTTTAAAATGTGAAGAAGCAGATTAATCGAACTTGTTTTTCCTAATTTCTAGCTACTATCAAAGAATTAACTTTCAGATAATCTCAAGTAGTTAATGTTAAAGTGTGTGATGATCTTGTCTAAAAGTTAATTAGAGGATTAGGAGTAACACACTTTTACAACTTAATTTTGTATTAGTGCACTTGAATTTGAAGTATTATTAATTACACCAAGAAAAATATAAGTATATTGGAAATATAGAAATTTCTTATAGAATTTTGTAACCCAAAATTTGTTACGCTTCAGGGTAAGTCAAAATTTTCTCTAATATATAGACCAAAATAGTCTCTAACAATGACTACTTTAGAAAAATCGTTTTTTACTTGGCCTGTAATATTACAAATAATCTTTTCTTTAATTTGTACTTATTCATTTTAGTAAATTTAGTGAGTATTTTTTTTCTTACTATTTGGTATTAAATAATTACATAAAGTAATAGTAAAAGTCAAATTTACAGTTTCAAATATTATTAATAAGTTTGGTTAGTAAGATATAATACTGTTGATAGGTTTTTTTTTTAAGAATTATATCAAGTCAACATGAGTCAAGTAAAAACTAAATGGAGGAATTAAATAGTTGTAGAAAAAAAAGAAGCAATAGTCTCCAGATTAGTTACAGTTGATAAGAGAAATTTTCATAAATAACAAAGAAATTAAATTTGATAAGCCTCCTTAGCTATCATTTGTCTAATTATGCTCCATCACAGTAGTTTTGTTTGCTATGGATATTTCTGTTTGTATATTTCGCTTGTCAATATACAAACAAAGTAAGTATACATAAATTTTGTATATATACATTTATGAACTTTTCAAAAATCTGTTTGTATATTTCTCTTGTCAATATACAAACATGGTAATTTATTATAAATTTTTCATAACTTATATAAATCAAATATATTGACAACTTGTATACAAATAACTAGGGTAAGCATATACAAATTTTGGATTTATACAATCAAGAACCGTATTTATACAAATACATAACAAATATTCAAAACTATAGCTAAATTAAACAATACACTATAAATATTTGCCATTTCGTGTAATTTTTCGGGGGATAAATAAGCACATTTGGTCGATTGACGTTGATCATATGTGCTGTTAATGTCTTTAGAAACCACATATATCATTAACAATAATAAGCTAAAAAAAGGCAACAAAATAGAAAGAGAAAAATAGAAGTGAATCAGCAGAAAAACTGTGAGTGCTTATATCGAGAAGTGAAGAGTTAGCTTTGCATTGTTTGATGACTTGTGGTTGTAGGAGTTGTTTGGTTTCTACTTGTAGCGTATACACTGTTAAAAGCTCATTTAGCTTTATTTTTTGCTTTTTTGCTTTTAGTATGCAACAAAAATATTTTCATAATTAGTTCAGGTTTTGAATATATATTCTCTCTGTAAATGATACATACATGCATGCATGCTACTTTTCCCCTTGCATGTATAAGGCAAGTCTTGGTACTTGGGACTGTCTTTTGTTTACATATATATATGTATGCATTAACCAAATGATAAATATATATATATACATAGTAATGCACCTTTTTGTGCATTAGGGAAACTATATACAGAAGGCCAAATATATGGACAACATGTCTAATTTATCCTATTTATTTTTATTCTCACTTTATCTCGATTTTTTATTTCATTTGAGTCGTTCAATTAATCCATTTTGTATGTATCATTTAAACACAATGTTAATCTTTACGCTTTCACTATTTTATTTATACTATTTAACTCTAGTTTTACACTTTATTTACTCTCTCCTCCATTGCTCCCTTTTCTCGTCCCCTCCCTTTCTTTCTCTTGCCTAATATTAATAGGATATAATACTAATACAAATTAGGTATAGATAAAAATTTGGCGAAAGATCATTTTTATGAAGCGAGAGATGGTGGAGAGGGGAGACTTCTCTTCTTCCTTTTCTTTCGTTTGATTTGTATGAACGAGGTAGAGATACAATATTGTATCAATTATATTTATTTTGAAAGAGTATACAACATATGATACAAATGTATACACACAACATTGTATCAATCATATTCTAAAAGAATATACAACACGTTATTATTATACAAATATATATATAATAGTTGATGTTCAAGATATAATCTATGTCACTTGTAGCATTAGAAAAGCTCAAACCTCTCTCTTGTGACTGGACTAATCAGTTGTTCAAGATATATATATATATAAAAACGTGTTAAGAATGAGATTTGAACTCAGACTCAACAACACTAAAACAATCTTAAGCACCCAACATGAGCTATTGGACCAATCAAACCATTTGTTTACTAAGTGCTTTGTGTTAAATTTATACAATATTTTCTTAATTTCTACATAAAGTCTGATACAAGGTTAATGGATGCTCGAGCACCCAAAGGAGTCTATATGGGTCCACCCCTGCTAATTGTCTGATAGTTAGTTAATTAACTAAGTTGATTAGTTAAAAATTAGTTAGTAGGTGGGGACCACAAGTTTGTTAGTAGAGTTTATATATAATAAATATACAAATCAATTCAATAAATTGTATATGTTGATACATCCTCTCTTTGTCTCTCACAAATATAGCTTGGTTTTCTCGTCCCTCTCCCAATGTCACTTGTGATCTCTCCCCTATTTCTAATATATAAATCCTAATTAATTAAGCAACCTATAAATATAAATATTGTTGTGTATGTTATGTTTATTTAAAAGTGCTAAAAACGTTATATTTATGCATGGATAGTGTAAAGGCAACTATAGAACGATACAAGAAGGCAACAGCAGAAACGTCTAGTGCGTACACTACTCAAGAGCTTAATGCACAGGTATTTAATTATATATATACAAAAATGTCATTTATAACTAGTATGCTTTTTATTTAATTTTGTTTTTGTTTAATATGTTTACAGTTTTACCAACAAGAATCAAAGAAGTTGCGGCAACAGATACAATTGATGCAGAACACAAATAGGTGATTTAATTTGTATATATAATAATAATATTCGATAAATAAATAAATAGTGAGTGATAATTAATTTGAATGTAACAAGTACAGGCATCTGGTGGGTGAAGGGCTGAGCTCTTTGAATGTGAGGGAACTGAAGCAATTGGAGAACAGACTTGAACGAGGCATTACAAGAATTAGGTCCAAAAAGGTATAATATTATAATTATCATATCATATCATATTTTAATTAATTGTCTTAATTATATGATGAGCATATATCAAACTAATTAAGTAATTATTATTTGTTTGTGTTGGGGATGCAGCATGAAGCAATACTAGCTGAGACTGAGAATTTGCACAAGAGGGTATTTTCTTTAATTTTCTAATATTATGGACTCTCATTATGGTTTCTTTCTTTTAATTTCCACTGATTTGAATTCTTTAACTTTGATAATAGGAAATTCAACTTGAACAGGAAAATGCATTCCTTAGATCAAAGGTATTATATTTATTTATTTTTTATCACTTAAAGTTGTTTCTTATACCACTCTTCTCTATTACATTTTTTTTTCTATTTCCCCAACTACACGAGATAAATGACACTTGTTGTAGAAATCACTTTTTAATTATGGTATGCAATTTCATCCACATATTTTGGTACTCATTAATTTCAATTTGTAAATTTTACATTGAAAGATCAATAAATTCAAAGCTCGTTAATATGTTCATAAAAAATTAATTAAATATAAAAGCATCAAATTAGTATTACTATCACATTACTTTTTCCAAAAAAAAAAAAATAATAATCATATATTCTCCATTTTAGCTAAATTAAATTAAATGGAAGAGAATTAATCTAATAAATACTAAATAATTTCAATATTCTATACTTTTTATATGTCAATTAATAATTAGAATTATTATTTCATTCCCCTTATATGTTCTTTGATTTAATTTTCAGATTTTAAAATCAATTCCCTGAAATTTATGATTAGAAAAGGTTTTATTTATACGGATTTAGGAAGGGGAGGGGGTAGGAAAGTTTACGGATAAAATTTACAAATTGAAAAGAATATCAAATATGTGGGAATATTGATATGACATGTTATAATTAAAGTTGTACTGACTCTTTATTTTTTACCCCGCATCTGTATTGACAAGGCACAGATGCAGGTGCGAGATTCATGTGGAATTGGTCAACCCACATCAGATACTTTTTTTTTTATCTTTTGTGTCTTGAACAACTTAACAAATGAGTTTATGTTTTATAATCAAGAAACTAAATAAAATCTGAACAGAAAAATAGAAGAATTAAACATGCAAATTTTTTTATTCTACTGAATCATATGTTTATTTAAATATCTTGTTGAAACTTATGTTCAGCTATATTTTTTGGCACAGTAAATTGCTTTGATTTAGAATGAATTTGAATTTCAAATTTTTATTATGCTATTTTAGTTATTGAAATATTTTACCTTTTTTGAATTGCAAATTTTTTACATACTATATATGTGTTCAACTATTTAAAGCGCTCTTATGCTTAATAAAAATACTGAGAAACAATTTTCAATCAATACTTTCACATACACCTACGAGAAATCGCTTTCCTTCCTAAACCTTTCAGGCCAGTTGATGACTAACCATAATGTTATTATTGATTACACAAATGTTGATGTTTTCCACAATCTATAGTATAATAAGATATGAGTCAATACTCTCTAATTCTTAACTTTTGGGATCATATATATAATCTATGTCACTTGTAGGCTTAGAAAACCCCTTCTCTTGTGACTGGACTAATCAAGGTTGTGGGTGTTGTTCAAGATATATATAAAAAAACATGTTAAGAATGAACTTCGAACTCAGGCTCAACAACACTAAAGCAACCTTAAGCACCCATGAGCCATTGAACCAATCCAATCATTTGTTCACTAGGCGCTCCATGTTAAATTTATACAAATTCTTCTTAATTTCTACATAAATATATAATGTTTGATACAAGGTTAATGAATATATGAGATCTATTGACAAAGGCACTTGGTAGGTCTCAACATGACACTTGTAGCCAAGCTTGGATTCTTGAACTTGTTCTATACATCCAGCTTGAGGGGAGTATTGGAATTGATTTAACTAATTTTCTGATAGTTAGTTAATTAATTAAGTTGATTAGTTAAAAGTTAGTTAGTAGGTTGGGACCACAAATTTGTTACTAGTCGGTTAGAGCTGAATGAGCTAGTGATGCTGCTGTCAGGGACAGACCCACGTAGAGTCCGTCGGGTGCTCGAGCACCCATTGATATCGTCTTGAAAAATATATGTCTACGTAGAAAATAAGAGGTATTTGTATAAAAATAACATAGAGCACCAAATGAAAAAATGATTTGACTGGTCCATTGGCTCTAGGTAGGTGCTTAAGGCTCTTTTAGTGTTGTTGAGCCTGGGTTTGAATCTCACATTTAACAAGTCTTTTTTATATTTTTGACTCCACCACTTTTAGAGCACCCACAACCTTTAAATCCTATATCCGCCACTTTCGAATCTCACATTTAATTGTATATATAATACAATTCACATTTTCAATATGAGCCCTGTCTGAATAGCAGGTAAAGATTGTGCAGCAGTCCCCTTTAATTTATAGATTGTTATTTCATCTTCAACCCCTATATAAGATTAGAGGGAGTCACTCTGCTCTTCATATTACTACTATTTAAAGACCTTAATAACCAAATTTGAGGTTAGAAAAAGAGTAGTGATGAGATTGAATTGATTTGCTTGCAGATAGCAGAAAATGAGAGGTTGCAGGAACTAAGCATGATGCCATCTGGTGAGCAAGGTGGGCAAGAGTATAATGCATTTCAACAATATTTAGCAAGAAATATGCTACAACTCAACATGATGGAAACTGCACTACCATCTTATGATCCATTGTCTCCTGATCACAAAAGGTCTCATCTCCAACTTCATTGAACTATCTTTCCCCTTCCAAGTATGTATGGTTCAATAGGGAAAACAATGTGTAACTTGATAAACCGCACTTCTCAATTCTGGTTTCTGTTGATGCAGGTAAATCCATTTCTGCTGTGGAGGAACGAATGTGCTCTTTTCGAACATATAAATAATCTTTACTACCTTATTTTCATGTTTGCTATTAGTATTACTTGTAAACTCTGGACGTCTCAGCCTTTTTTCGATAGACCCTGCATCATTTCCTAAAATTTGGGGCTTAGTTATGGAATTGTCACAAATGATTTTACTAGTTTCAATTTAGTTTGTGATCCTGCCTGCTTTCATGCACTTGAAACTCTTATTTGACCCTTACCATACCATTGTACAAAAATCGACTTACTTTGGGGAGTGAATTTATTTCTTATGATAAAAAAAAGTTGATAAATCTTGACATTGTCACCCTAATTTCAAATCATATCGAAAGCAAAACCCGTCTGACCAACTCAAGTACTAGGACTTGATAACTTGACCTTAAAACTTAATTGCAATTTTCAAGAGGCTTTTGATTATTACTGTGACATAAATCAGGACTATCTGGTTGGCATTACAAGCCTCCTACAAAATCCTTTTCTTTTGGGAAAATAACAGCAACTTATTATCAAGTTCCATAGACTGCACTAACCACCAACCTGCACTAACCACCAAGTCAATCAGAACCAAAAACATGGGAGAAAATGAAAGCCTATACCATCATTCATCCTTGAGCTATTTCTGATTATTAGTCATGACAATATCCAATTGAATATTTAACATTATCAAGATGTACTACTCTCTTCTATACGATAGAACGAGGAGTAAAAGAGTTGAAGCAAAGAGTAAATTCACTTTAGTGGCACATTCTTCCCAAAAGTATATACATATAGATAGCTTTCTCACAGAATACTACATGGGCCACGATCTGAACGACCTCGGAGCTCCTCTGTCTCCCTTTGAGCTCTCTCCAGATATTCTCTCAACTTGCGAATCTCCTCATCTGATTTCTTCTGTGCGTTTTTTGCACTTAGTTCAGACTTCAACCGAGCAGCCTGCTCTTTGGCCAGTTGCTCTTCGAGCCTATGTGTGGTTTCCTTCAGCTTTGACTCAACCTGAAGGACATGTAACGATAGGTAGATAAATAGAAAGCCCAAAGGCACTATCTAGCTATGACATTGCCAGACCTAATTCATAGACTACACCGTAATAACCTGGCACCAGAATACTGCATACAATTCAACAGAGTTGTCTTTGTATTTGATTTTTCAAAAAAGCGCTTTACCATCATTATCATTCCATAGCTATGTTTATTAGTATAAAATTGGACAAGCAGTTTACATGTATATTATTTTTTCTGGAATTGAATTAATTCATTTACAAAATTAAAACAAAATTTGCAATTTGACCCTTGTTGAGTTAAACAAGTTATCTACTATGGGGGACGGGGTTCTATAATCACTACACAGTATATGATGTTCCAAATTAGCATGCCACGGGAAGTCCAGAAACATGAAATCTAGTAAGCTAAGGAAGATCGGTCAAGCTTGTTTCTATGGCGCCTTTGGCCAAATCTAATATCTTACCATCATGATTTCCCAGCAGAAAAGTAGTACCAATCAAAAACTTCCTTGACAAAACTTTGTATAACTAAAGAATTTTATTATTCTAAACTAACTAGTGAAAGAAAGCCACTAGCTCATTCCCTTGCTAGTACTAAAAATGTATTGCATAATTAGCAGCGAAATCAGCATTTGGCAATAGGATATACAAAAGCAGATAAATGACTGATGAATTCATTTTCTAATAGTAGCAAAAGAGTTCAATAAAGATCAAACATACCACTTCAGTTATTCGCTTCAGTTGCTCTTCATACGACTTTTGCATTTGTTCCTTCAACTCTAGTCTCTCTTGCTTAGTATATCCCACCAAAAAATTAACCTCGGTTGCCTGGTTATGAAGTTTGGTAGCTCCTTTCTACAAATGAAAACATTGCAATTAACAAGTCAGCCCAATTACTGGAAAAGTACAGAGGACAATTGAAATGTTGGAAGTGCATACCTTTAATTCCTTGAACAAGTCATCTGTATATGGTTTTCCAGCATTATTCTCTACAACCACATTTACCAGGAAAAGTAGTTGTTTCAATTGTTCAGCTTTCTTCAAAGGATCTTTAGTCTTGTTATCGAAAAGCACTTGCCTATTTCCACACATCTTGAGGGTATTCTAGATCATCATAGAAAATGCTTTAAGTTGAAAATATCTCATACTTGCACAAGTTTGAAGAGAGAAAACAATAACCTATAAAGCCAACTGAAATTTGATGATTGAATTTTAAGTATAAATCTTGCTCTACTAGAGGAAAAATTCTTTTTCCTCATTTAACTAGATAAGAAAAGGAAATTTTGTGTCGATCCCAATAGTTCAAGATCCATTATATATTTTTCTCCCCACTTTCTTGTCATTTCCCTTCAACACCTGCCTACAACATGAACTACTAACTGGTGCTGATTTTGCTAGATTTAAAACTTTCTTTAATTTCAGAACTTTGAAAAGAGAAAAGAATAAAACCTGATCAAGGCAATCGTAGTACCTAGCTATATTTAGTAGAACTTCTTTCCTCTCTTTTCCATTTGTTCTTTTTTTCCATTTTTTGGTTATGAAGTCATAAATCTACTATCAATTCTTGCCTCTACCCATCCCCACCCTCAAAAGAAAACACTTTTACTTTTGCATTCTTTTCTTCAGATGTACTAGATTCATCCCACAAGCTATTGTTTCTAAGCCTTATATATGACTAGGCTTTGTAAGTTATTATCTAACAAGCCGAAGCACATTCTTCCCCACCAGAGTTTTATCTATCAAGGTGTAGAAATCTCCGAAAATTTTGAAGGAAAAAAAATAAGACGAAACCTTTTTAACAAATTTTCTAATTACAAATAAAATCAAGTAGCTTACTGAAAGTTAGGTTGTAATAGCTTGTTTGGTCAAGCTTCTAAAATAAACTTATTTTTGAAAAGTTGTTTTTCAAAAAAGCACTTTTGGTGAGAAACAGATCATGTTTGGCCAATAAACTTAAAAAATACGTTTAAGTTTTAAGCAACAATTAGTAAAAAAAAAGCACCTTTGGTGAGAAATAGTTTGTGTTTGGCCAATAACTTTAAAAAGTATTTTTAAGCAGCAATTAGTGTATGACCAAGCTTTTTAGAAGTGCTTCTAAGTGTATTTTTCTCAAAAATGCTTTTCAAAAAAGTGTTTTTAGAGAAAAGTTACTTTTTTTAGCTACGGGAAAATAACTTTTGTTACTCCTCGGAATCACTAATTCTCTTGAAAGCTTGGTCAAACACTTCACTTTTTTAAAATAAGCATTTTTGGCCTCCCAAAAGTTTGGGCAAACAGACTATAAGTATGAGATTATATTTAAGCACATTATACCTTTAAAAGCTCGGGGCAGTCACGACCTAAGTAATCATCCAGGGTTTCATCATTATCTTCAAGATCATCCCCACCAGTGAAAACCAAAATCATGTAATCACTGATTTTGCTCCCAAAGAACTCCCTCAGACTCTGGACTGCTGCGTGTTCTTCTCTTGAAAAGCGACTTCGCACAGATAAAACTACAAGAACAGCATGAATCCCATCCTTGGCCATATTGATGCATTTAACAATTTCGTTTCCAACAAATTCAGGTTCAGAAGAACAATCAAACAATCCTGCAATTCTGATGCAGTCAGCTATTTTTGACTTTATGTAGTCAAAAAACAGATCAAGATCTGATAAAGAGAAAATTCATGTTTTTTACAAATGCGGATACTTTGAGTGTTGAGGCACCATTGTTCCATATGTTAACACGTTTTGCAACTCTGATGTAGCATGCTTTATCAGTGTCTTTAGATAACTCAGGAACAATTAATAGCATATGCGGAATCTCATGAATGAAGGAAAACACAGTAAAATTGTCCTCCTAGTAATTTATGAAGAACACTCCTATCAATTAGTTTACATACTTCAACACCACCCTCCACAGACCCCACTTATGGGATTACACTGGGTATGTCGTAGTATTTTGAAAAAAACAAGTAATATACTCAGATTACACCAAGACAAATTCTAAATGCTTAGAAAGCTCTTTCATGTTGTCTTTTTATGTGTGCTATAATTTGCATTGGTTTGTTTCAGTAATATAATTCTTAAGAACACGCTAAAGCATATCACTAAGTATAAAAAGTATTCTACATGTCAGTCACACACAATACAAATATAGATACTAACATTTTGAAAATAAATCTGCATAAAAATCCGCTTTTAACTAAAGACAATAATCTTCAAAAAATCATTAGTTATAAGCAACAGATAGAGTAGTGTATGACTTATTTAAATACTAAATTCACTAATGTAGCTTATTGCAGTAAAGTTAGGAAACTTTAAATCTATGCATACTACCTGGTGTATCAATCACATCAAGTATTTGGTTATCTTCTAGTACAGTCCTCTGTAGTTCACAAGTACTTGTTACACCAGCTGAGCTAGACATTGACTTGAATGCCTTTCTTCCAACAATGCTATTCCCTGTGGCACTTTTACCATTACCTGTACATCCAACCAGAACCAGTGTCCGAGCTCCAGTTGTAGTCAATTCCCAATCATCACTTATCGCACTTCCACCCATCTTTTCTTGTTGAATCAAAGAACATTAAATGAAGGAACAGTTGAGGTTATGGTGAAACAATAGGGTAAAAAGCTGATGTTGTTCAGCTATATGATAAAAGCACAATCAACAAAACAAACTTTCTCAAAGGCAAATCTAAAATCTGGATAACGAGGTTTACATAATGGATGCAAGAGTAAGTAAACTGTTAAATAGTAGGCTGCAGTGAGAAGCTAGCCTATTTTTCCTATGGAGGTGAAACAATTATGCTTAACTATAATAGTTTCAAATTGGTTAACATAAAAAGAGGTAAGGAAATAGATTAAAAAAAAAAAACAGTTATTCAAGGTTTTCATGCAATAGTATAAGATCCCTAATAATTTTTATAAGTCTTTTAGGTGTCTGTATTAGCTGGAGATTATCAGATCTAGAAAGAAGTAAAAGAAGAAAGTCTTAAGAATTCGACCTGACAACCCTTCAATTAAGCTCGATCAAGCTACTAATGACCACAAAAACATAACAAACTTCTTTGAAAACCTTTTGACTATTAATATCTACATCAGATATGTTACAATGCAGATAGAATCTGTAAAGAGCCACAAGAATCTTCACTGAAAGCTTCTCCTTTTTGAAAAAGATAGGTTTTTGAAAAAATAAAAAACAAGAGTACAACATAAGACTAAGAATTGTCAAATAATCCTTACATCAACCCCAGAGATTATTTGACTAGCCAGGGGTTTCAATGAGACACAGATTTCAGAATAGCTTGATGAATAATTGAGAGCGGGTAAGGCTTTAATGCAAATCCTCCAAAGTCCCGAGATCTCAACATCAACCCCAGGTTAAAATTAGACAAGAGACCCAACAGTGTGGCCTAATGGTCAATGAAATAGGTGAAAACATTAAAAGACCACACTTCAAATCCCAACCAACAGAAAAAATGCTAGGTGATCAAGTACTTGTTTTTGGTGGGAGGTACTGCCCATAAGTTCGCCCAAACACCGCCATTATTAAAAAAAAAATTAAAAAAATAGTAAAAATGGCATCCGTAACTGGGTTCCAACTCAAACATCCTAAACTAAGCAACAAGTGAGCAATGTCCAACTAGTGTCACATCATCAATTTTCATTCCCTCCCTCACCACAAAAAGTAATAACTATAAATTCAGGTTTGTCTAAAACTGATGTTTTTACAGTAAATACTACCCGAATCAGTTAGTATCTTTCAACATCCCATACCTACGATCAAACTTTGCAAACATCAAAACACGAAACAAGTTTCAATTAAAATAAATATTTTTACCCACCAGAAAGAAGCCTATATTATCAGTTGAATATACCCAAATCACTCGGTTCAATTTCATCCCAATTATGATCCTATACTCTACCTAAAAATTATCAATTACCACATCGCAAAATCCTGTTTTCCCTTTCCATTAAACAATTTTTAAACACAACATCATCCCAGTGAAACAAAAAAAAATGATTATACTTGCTTACCTTGAGAGTAGCTTGAACGAACGAACGATCGAGAGAAAACGATGAAGCTGCTGTCCGGTATACAAAGAAAATACCTAATTAATTTTATATTTTATATAGGGTTAAAACAAAGAGACAAAGTCCTAACATAACTCTATGACTTTATCCACAAGTAATTACCAACAAGTGAAGGAACATTTGTCATGTCAATACAAAATATATTAACGATACAAGTACATTATAAAATAAGGGAACACGGTCAAAAATACCGCTCGACTTTATTTTATTGGTAGATTATGTCCTTATCGCTAAAACAAAGTTATTCTTACCCTATGATAACTAATTTCATTATTTGTGTCCTCAATTTGATGAAAAACCCCAAATCAACTAAAATTGCCCAATTTTAACCCCATCTGATCCACTTAATCATATAACTCATTTCTTTTACCCAAATCAACTTTGATTTTCACCACCAGCACATTCACTTAAACCACCACCAAGGTCACCACCCTCTCTGAGATCTCCTCCATCACCGTCGCTGAAACGACCACCTCTCCCACTGCTCTACCTCCTCCAAGTGTGCTGTCATTGCTATCTTTTTCCAAAATATATATATATTATTATTATTTTTATTATTTTTGAAAATGTATTAATCAAAAAAACATATGTTCTTAACTAATATTATATAAAAAAATTGATTTGTGTTTTTCAAATTATTATATTTTAATTAAATTAATAATAAAAACTAAAAGTACAAGATTTCTATGAACATCATAAAATACATGTTTACAAAAAAATTAATATTAAAAATATAATGTAATATTGAAAGTATTTGACAAAAGATAATCTATCAAGTCTAACTAAAAAATAAATAACTTGCAATATAAAATATCAAGTCAATACTACTAAAACAAATGGAATTGAAAATATAACATAAGTTTTAAATTCAAAAAGAAATATAATGTAATACTTTTATGTTAAATTTCAACATAATGTATATAAATGTGATCTAAAAGAAAAGAAAAATGTAAATTTATAACATTATTTAACAATGAATTTTCCTTCAATTTAAAAATTAGAATACTATGCTAACGAAAATAATAAGTGAAAATTTTATAATTGACATTTATAGGACTAATAATTATAAGTTATAATATTATTCTTTAACTTTCAAGTTATAACAATAAACAATTACATGTTATAACATTTACTAAATTAAAAAAGGATTTAAAAGTAGTAAAAATCAATTAGTTTGAAAAAATAAATAAATTAAAAACAAAATTTTGAGTAACAAATAATTTGAAAATATTCATAATAATTAATAGAAGGCATAAAAATAGGAGAGTCATAACAAAATAGAATATTTGTTTTCCTTGTTTAGCTCAAGATAATTATTTCAAACAAATTTCTTCTCAAAAAAAATTCGACAATTTCTCTCTCTTCTCAATATTCTCTCTCGTCCAATTCGTTCAAACAAATTTCTTAGTCGTCACTCTCTTCTAATTCAAATTTGTTTTTATACAATAATCTTCATTTTCATGTAATGGACAGTTTCTTATCAGTATTAATAAAGTATGGTGGTAGATGGAATCCTTCAGGTTAGTGTTTTTTCCAAAAAAATTGTGTAATTGATTGCAATAAATTGAGTTTTTTATTTTATTTTTTGAGTTTTTTTTTAATATAGACTGTTGTTAGCTTTGGTATGAACCATTTTTCATTTTATGGTATGTTTCTGGTTTAAAAATTACATAAAATTTGTTTGAAATTAGTATACTAGATATATTAGACATGTATAGAAATTGATAATGTTAATGGTATGATTCTGGTGTGATTGAACTTTATTTTTTGGCATTATATTGGAATGAATTTGGGCATAATAATGGAATGAATTTGATATACTTTTTATTTAATAAATGACAATTACTAGTTAGAAATGGTATAGTTTTTGTAGTTCTTTTGGCATGAATCAATGATGACTTTGACATGAAATATGTATAGAAAGTGTGCATAAAAATGGTATGAAATTTGTGCCTAAAATGGTATACTTGAACGTGTTCAGAAAATGGTATACTAGTTATATCAGACATGTTTGGACATTGATAATGTTTTTGGTACGATTCTGGTATGATTGAACTTTATTTTTTTTGGCATTATATTGTAATTGATTTGGTCATGATAATGGAATGAATTTGATATACTGTTTATTTATTAAATGACAATTACTAGTTGGAAATGGTATTCTTTTGATATTACTAGTACATTTTATATGTGTATAAAAAAATGGTTGATTGTGTGATCTTGTATAGGATAATTTTTGTATGAATCATGGTTGCAAAAGAATGACTATATATTGTTTTGGTATATTTTGTATGAATTGTGGATTCAAATAGGTCTATATAATTGATATAATCGGTATAAAATCGATATACAATTGAGATAAAATTGGTATGAGCCATTTTTTTACAATGATTAATTCAAACAAAATTCATACCAAAACAATCAATATATAAATGATATAAAATCGGTATGAACCATTTTTTACAATGATTAATACAGAATCAAATTTCATAATAAAATCATAAAATAGGTTCATTTATTTTTTAAATCAAAATTCATACCAAAATCATAGAGTAGGTCCATTTATTTTTAAAACTATATATATATATATATATATAATCGATATAAAAACGGATAAAATCAAATAGAATAATCAATATGAACCATTGTTTATACTGATCAATTACAAATCAAAATTCATACCAAAATCAAATGGTAGGTTCATTTATTTTGATATTAAAATTTATACAAAATTCATACAGTAGATTCATTTATTTTAAAAATCATAATTCATACCAAATTCATACAATTTAGCAGATATATAATTTTGAGAAATAGAAAACATATAATTTAAATCATTATTCATACAAGAATTCATACCATTCAAATTATTTATTAATGGTATGAAAATATAAAACAACAATCTAAAGAAAGAAAAAAAATGAAGATAAAGGAGGAAGAGAAGGAAAAACGTGGGAAATAAATAAATGTAAATAAAGATAGATATATATAAAAAATAGTGAAAACATATTTAAATTTAATATTAGAAAAAATAGCATTTATCAAGAGTATCAAGAGTTATTAAGTAATAATAGTAGTACTGCAAATAATAGTAAAATAAGAAAAATGAGGATTAAGAGATACATTGTTGGGGGGTTGGGGGTGGGAATCTTTTAAATATTTCTATCAATTTAAATATATAGCTTATAAAAAGATATTATTATTGTATTTAAAATCAAGGATAAGGAAGAATAATAAAAAGATCCACATTTTAAAAAATTGATATGATATTTGAATTCAAATTTAAATAAAAGAAGTATTTTTTATCAGCTTAAAAATAGAAAATCATAAGTAAAAAACTTCTAAATGAACTCTTACTATTTCATAAATTTATCATTTTTGAATATTATAAAATAAAATAAAATACATTTAATTTAAATATTAAATAATAAATAATGATAATAACAATACGTAAGGAAAGAAATCAAAAGTATTTAAAATTTGAAAATACATTAGACTTTTAATTCTAAATGGACTCTTACTATTCATAAACTTATCATTCCACGTGTGATAAAATTTAATATGTTTGATTTAAATATTAGATAAAAATATCCCTAAAAATGTGTAATAGATAATTAGCATTGATTCTCTCACCTATTAATTATAATATAATTAGTAAACTTAACCGCGCTTCGCGCGGTATATTAGTAAAATTTGAAAAATGATCTTTTATAAATTAATTTGAAATTGATGAAATAATTTATTTTGCTTACACCCATAAAATTTTTTTACCTATTCACAAACGATACTAAAAAAAAAATGAATCTTCAAAATAAATTAAAAACACCATAAAAAATTATCAGAAGAAAAGATAATTGTCTTTTTGAATTAGGTTTTCCCCATAAAAAAGATCGGACTATGATCCTATTTAGGGATATTTATTTATTTATTTGAAGACATGTTATATTTAATTTTGATTAAAACTAATTTATTTCAAGTGATAAGTTTAATTAAATAGTGCAATAATTCTTATACATGACAAGTATCAAATTAAACTCATTTTTGTTCTAATTAACTTTCAAGAACAAAA
>JAJOOR010016732.1:0-19195 GCA_036250505.1 Solanum acaule
AATCATATAGCAATCATATCATAACATACATACATACTTCATCACTAATACAAGTGTAGAGGGTTAAGGATGAGGAAACTAGGTCATCAACACCACAACAACACATTAGGTATAGCATCATTACAATCTAAGTAATTCACCTTTTAAAGTAGTCATTAGTCTTTACATTACCATTTAAGGTCATATAGAATACCTTTAGGGGAATACCCCTCATATAGTCATAAAAGCTCAAGAGTTCATAGATGAGAAAACCTTTCATCAAGAACCTTCATCATGTGAGAATGACCTTTCACATTATCATACCATGCATAACATAGACTAGTTTAGAGTACAATTGAGGAAACCTTTCAAGAGACTCACATTCATTACATTAGCAATAGCTTCATTCATTCATGTGTGTGTGTGCATGTGTGAGAAAGCCTTTCACATAAAACACCTTTACTCATAGCATGTTCATATTGTGTTAACAAGAATTACCTTCAATTCAACATAACAACAATAATACCAACATCTCACAACATTCATACTTGCATTGCATCTCATCATAACATGCTCAATTACCAACTAGGGTTAGAGGGAAGAGGGACCTTGTCTCAACACTACAATTCATACTAACAAGTAAGCACCTCCACCATAAGTGGATCAAACCATTCATTCAAAGGATATATAATAAGTAAACATCTCCCCCACAAGTGGATCAACAATTCAATAGAAGGCCACTTACCAATTGAAAACCTTCATTCATAGCCATCAAGGCTTTCTTCAAGATTCAACCCTATTTTCTTGATATTCATACATCATATAGGATAACCTCATAATACAATAATGAGTTTCATAATAACATACTAGATTCTCATCCTTCAATCATCATTCAACACAAGCTAGGGTTTAGAATTGAGAAAGAAAAGGGAAATCATGGGTCTTGTGGGGAATTGTTCAAAAACCATAAGTGTTACATGAATTCATCCACAAACATTCATATATAATCATAAATAACCATTATAGATCAATGGAATCGACTTTAGAAAGAGACCCACGAATTTGGATTGAAATCTACAATTTGGGGGACTTTAAAAACCATCTTTGGAAGGACCTCTTGGGGAAAGGGATCCCGAGAGTGAAGAGCAACCATACCTTAGTTAAACCCTATGAATTTCGTGTGAAACCTCCCATCTACAAGCCCTTGCTAAGATCCTTCCAAGTTCTTCCATGGAGTCTTGAGTTAAGAGAGTTTTGAGAGAGAGAGGGTTTTGAATTTAGGAGAATAACTTTAAAAAAAGACTTAAAACCTTATATATTTATCATATAAACCATTTAAAATCAACCCCATATAATAAACAATTAAAACGAAATTACTTAAAAACCCCTCACTTGGGCTGCCCTGCCAGGGACCAAGGGATAACTTACAGACCGTGAAGGGGGACCACGGCCCGTGAAGGTGCCCGTGGTTCCTAGGCAGTAGCTCCCCTAAGGCTTGCCAACCTCCAAACGGCCAAGGAAACTCCAAGGCCATCTATACGGACCGTCATCATCACCACGGCCCGTCAAACGGGTCGTGAAGAATTTCCAGCCTGACAGTGCTTCACTATTTCGGGCATAACTTTTTACTCCGAGATGGAAATTGGGAAAACTCGGTGGCGTTGGAAAGAGGACTCAGAGACCTTTCATTGGATAGGTAATGAACCACCTAATTCATTTTCAGCTAGGATATATGACCATTTGAAGTTGACCCTATACTCTAATTCTAATGGAGATCCCTTCACGTGAGGCTCCACGAGCCGTGGTGCCTACCACGAGCCGTGGTTCCTCTCATGGTCATGATACAGTATCTAGGAAACCTTCCCCTTAAGCCCTAAATATCTAAGGCACCACCACGAGCCGTGAAGTGGCTCGTGTGGAGGGGCTGTTTTTAGGCAGGCTTTGTTTAGCCACTGCCTAGCCTACCACGAGCCACAACATGAGCCGTGGTCCTCACCACAAGCCATGGTGGTGGTCGTGGAAGGTGAGGCAGTGTCCATGAAAGAGTGGACTGCCCTAGTCCTCTTCTTTGGCTCTAACCCTCAAACTTAGCCCTCGCTTAGTCTACCAGTTTCCGGACGTCATGGTTGTTTCTTGACGTTTGATCTCTAAAATCACCAAACTAGCTTCAATAGCCATTTTTCATCATTTAAACAAGTTTTCAACTATAAACTAACATGTGAGGCTCTAGGTCAACCTACTAGATTCAGTCAAGCCTTAGCTAGGTCTTACTAGCTTCGTACGGGGCGTTACACTACGACTAACCACCCACGGCCTTTCGTTGGACCTACAGTCTATGGGTGGCTTCGTTGGTGGCCACTTCTGCACTTTTCAGCTCACATCTTTATCAACCGCATCCAAGCCTATTTCCTACAAACATTATACACAAAACATTAATTCTAACACAAAATTTCCCTAGACACGCACAAACTCTAAGTGAAAAAATACCGTAAAATCATGATATATCACATACCATGGCCCCGAAACAAGCTCCAGCCTACTCAAGGAAGGGCAAGTCCAAATCAGTCGCCCGTTCCTAACATCTGATAGATGAGGACACTGATCAGGAGTACATCCTAGAGACCACCAGAGGCTCCCCTAATTCCCCCGGACCATGAGAAATAGGTGCAGGCATGTTATTTCATCCAGTGACGAGGTCGAGGTCACTGCCCCCAAGTTTGAGGATGAGGCTTTATCTGCAGCTGAGTCGTAGTCTAGCTCTGAGTCGCATCCAGCTCCAATTCTAGCAGTGCTTCCGTATCTTCCTCTGATTCCCTTGTACCACCCAGAGATGAGCCAGTTCCTAATGCTTCGGAGCTGAACAGGTGGTGCATCAGGGGACAATACCAAATCTATTCTGATGCCAAGGTGGTTAATAAACATCAAAAGATTGCCCATATTATTACTGGGGAGCGTCGGGTTCTTACTGGAAGCCTTCAAACGGTGCCTATTATTAAGGAGTTGTTGAGGAGGCACGGGTGTGAGTGGATGGCACGGGTCCTGGAAAGTTTAGTGAGGAGATGGCCCGAGAGTTCTATGCTTCCTACGCCGCCACTATCCATAACTCTATATCTAAAAGGGCCAAGCCCGTAGCTCAGTCCTCACTTCAGGTCACCTTGGTGCAAAATTTCTCTATCGATACCTCCGAGACTACTATTCGCCGGTTCATCTATGGCCCAACCCACAATCTGCCTATTAATACAACATAGTATTACTATAGGATGGGCATTATTCAGAGCAGGGTATTTAAGAGAGATGTTGAGTAGAGAGAGGCATTGCTTCAGTGGATGGCCCATCACATTGCAGATGAAGGGGAACGCACTGAGTGGGTGCATAATATGACTTTGCCTATCAAGAAGGCTACTCTAAACTTCACTGTAAAGTTCTTTTAGACTATTCTACGTACCAGACTGTCCCCTACTCAGGCAAACAATGTGGTTACTTGGGACAGAGTTGTGATGTTGGCAACACTCATGGTAGGACTTGAGATTGACTTCGCCCGGATTCTGATCGCTGAGATTCATGAGAGGTCCTTCAAGACCACCATCACGTTGCCTTTTCCTTGACTCATATTTCATCTCTGCAAGGTTGCTGGGGTGCCTATTTGGCATTGTGATAGTTTGATAGAGGCCACCAAGACTGTTGACATTAGCCTCATTAGAGATGATGCAAACCTTGCTGCACCACGGAGGGATCCCCAGGTTGACCTACCACCCTTAGGTGTTGATCTTGTTGTTGATGTGGATAAGATCTAGGTTGATGACAATGTCCTTCCTCCCACGGCTACGGATGCACATGCTCCACCTTTTACTGCAACTAGCCAGGCCGCGAGCTCATCTTGAGCCACTCCTTCTTCAGGGTCCACTGTAATTCCTCTGGTCCGAGTCCAGAAGTTAGAGAAAAAGATGGCCATGCTGTAGCACATGAGGCCTTGGATGCTGCGATCTGTTGAGTAGTCTGAGGCTCATATGGAGCAAATGATGGAAAGAAGATTCAGGCGGTCCACAAATGCCTAGATACCTTTGAGTTGAGGGTTCTAGAGAGGTATGCCCCTGCTACTGATGTGAACACTTTCTAGACAGAGTTTTCTAAGCTCTGGTCTGATGTTGATGCTCTTTTAGCCTCGACTTAGACTGTCCCAGAGGTTGCCCCTATAGCTGAGAAGGATGAGGTGATGATGACAGCCCTCTTTGGCGACACTATTCCACCACCTGATCCTTCCCGTGATGCTAGGAAGCGCCACTATTCTGATCACACTTCAGATACTAAGGAGGCCCGCCGAGCTAAGAAGAGGGAGGGGCAGAAGCTTGAGGCGTCCCAGAGGCAGTCCATTCTTGATGTGGAGATACGATAGAAAAGGGCCCGCGAGATAGGTGTTGGTCCATCAGATTCGAGGATCACTACTGAGGGTGTTCCCACTGTTGATAAGGGCGCTACTAATGGCGTTCCTACTGCTGATCCAGCGGGTTTTGGGAAATTGGATCCACCCGCTTCTTGATGGGTCTTCGGCGCATATGCGCCATAGGTTTGCTTCATCTTATGCTTTATTTTTATTATCTATGCATTGAGGGAAATTAAACCATATTTTTTTTTTGGGGTGGGGTAAATGGATTGTGAGTGATAGGGTGAAGTCTGAGTAACCCAACTTGTAATCCTCCTTTGGGTTTTTTTGCCTGTGTTTTTTCCCCCAAGGGATTGTTTACTTTTATGTTGAACCGGCATGTTTAGGATTGTATGTGTAGAAGTAGGTAGAAAAATTAAAGCAGGATAGTATAAGAAAAATGAAATTTATACCTGTCCAAAATTTTGAAATGTGCTAGATCTATAAGTTCAATGAGTTGAATGTGTTGGATCTTCATATGGCATGACAAGGAACCAGTACGATAGCATGACTTTAGCTAAAAATTGAACTGGGTAATTCAATAATCTGTTAATGCAACAATGTGCCAAGTGTGTGAGATGATTTTGGTTGTTCATGCCTTGTATGTCAATCTAGAACTTGCCCCGTTAGTCCTACTAAGATAATCTAGGCTAGGATTGGGAGATGATCATAGGCCCTTGTTCAAATGAGTCCACTAAAGCCTAAAATGATTCAACCAAAAGAAATAAATGCTCCCTTTGATCCAAATGTTTGATCCTAATGTAGAACACTTCTTTCAATTCACCTAACTCACCTTCCCTAAAAGATTATTTTGGCCCTGGTCCCTTCTTGGACATGTGCACCTTAACTTAGGCCAAAAGCCTAAGTTGAGGGTGGCTAATTCAAAAAGTTACCTTAATCTTGTCCTTGATCCGACATCGTATATTGTGCACCTCAACACATGCAAAATACATAAGTTGAGAGTGGCTACAAAAAAGGAAACTGAAAGAAAAAGGTATGAAAAGAGTTGTGTGCAAAAGAAAGAAAAAGATGTGATTGAAGTTAAAAGAAACAAAAACAAGAATGATAAAGATTGTTGAAAAAAAAACAAAAAACAATAAAACAAAAAAGTGAAAAAGAAGAGTGATAAAGTCAAAGTCACATCTGTGCTAAAGAGAATGAAAGAAAAAAGCAAAAAATAAAAAGATGTCAAGAATTGGTTGAGAAAGAGGTAAAAAAATGCCAATGTAATGTCAAGGAGGGCAGAAAAGTCACTAAAAGTACCCCAAATATACCCTACCTGACCCTGAGACTACATTACAAGCTAAAAAAGTCCTATAGTGATCCTAGTGATTAGTTTGGAGAGTCTGTGTAGTGAAAATAAGGGCAAGCCTATGTTATTGAGCACTAACTGTATTTGAATTCACTTCTAAGCGTGAGTTTTCAATGAATCCTTGAACTTAAAATTATACTTATTGTGTGAAAAAGGATTTCTTTGAAGTGAGGTCACTAGTTACATTGTTGGAAAGTTGGTACCTTGGCGATTGTTGAAAGTTTATGTGGTGATGTCTATTGGTCTTTCTATGTCATGTGTTGATTCGTATGAGTTAGTTTATTGAGTCTAAATGAAAAGATTTGCACTAAGTGATGGAATTGATTGAGACATCCATATGATTGCTTGAGTTTGTATGTTTGCTTCTACATAAGTGTCATTTAGTGTTTTAGTGTATTGTTTGAGGACAAACAACAAGTTTAAGTTGATGGTGTTGATATATCGTGAGTTTACAGTAGTTTTTTATACATTTCACTTAGATTTTGTGTGTGTATTGGGCTATTTTGTTGTTGGAAATACTGGTTTTATGTAATTCTTGCAGGAAATAAGTTCGGATGCGGTTGATAGATAAGAGCTGAAAATTGCAGAAGTGGCCATCGACGGAGCCAACCACGAACCATAGGTCCATTGACGGGCCGTAGATAGGCAGCCGTAGGTCCTAGTCAGAAAGCTGAGTTTCAGTACTCAAACCACGGAGTGACAAGAGGGACCATAGTCCAATCGAGGGACCGTAGGTGGACAAACGTAGATGAAGGTTCAAGGAAGTCTGACCAAGTGTAGAACCACGGAAGCATAAATGGACCGTAGTTCGACCCGCGGGCCGTCCTACACATCTGTCGTTGGTGATCATAAAGTTGAAGTTCCAATACTTGAACCACAGAGGTAAGTGACGGACCGTAATCCAATCCAGGGACCGTAGATGGAGTCGTCGTTTGAAGGCCCTAAAAATATTGCACAAGTATGGAACCATGGAGGGTGACCTACGGACCGTAGGTCGACCCATGGTCCGTAGGTCCAGTCGTCAACAGAAACCGCGTTCGAGCAGTTATTTCCTTATTTTGTTTCCTACTAAGTTTGGGATTTTTTTTCAATAAATATTAGTTGTAATTTCCATATTTGGGGGTTAGACATTATGTAAGGTTTTAGTTTTTCGTCTTTTGGAATTATTTTGCAAACTTTGAGCAATTTAATTTTCGGAAGTTGGTTTATGCAAGAACGCTTTTGAATTTCAATTCAAGATTTGAGTTTTCATCTATTCTAACTGTAAGTTCATGAATTCTTTTAACCTAATTATGAATTGTGAACTATCAAGCATGAGTAACTAAATGCACTACTAGGGTTGTGGGAACCATGAGCAATTAACAAAGTATGAGTAATAATTAAGTAATTCTTGAATAGTATTTATGCACGTATTGTTAATCCTTTAGTTTAGAAGTCTTTTTAACGGTCGCAAACGTTAGAACTCGCCTCGTTCATACTTGCTAGACCAAGGAGGTAATGAATGAGATAAGGATTAAACATCATAGATTTAGTGCATGCTATCTAATAGTCTGATTTCAATCAAAGTGAGGGTGAAAACTAACCTAAATTTATATGATTACTAATCTGGGGTAAAGGTAAGGGTTAGTAAAGCATACACCCGTTGTAACGACCGGGTTCCGTTGTTATAGAAAAGCCAATGGGGAAAATTTTTGGGTTGGAAATTTTTGTCGTAGTAACTTGAAATTTCCAACCTAGTCTAGATTTAGACGAAATCAGAGTGATTAGGGTGTAGGGAAATCTGGTAACAACCAGCTAAATTATTTATGATTTTGATTACAAGAGTGGTTAGATAAGTCGTTAAGGAATCTGTACGATTTTACAGAATTGAATTCAAGTGAGTAGAACTCTTAGAATCAATCTTAGCGTGAACGGTATTTTCTGAGCGTCGTTGGTTAAAGGTGTGTTGTGAAATGGGGGTCTTGGAATTATTAAAATAGTTCACTGGTTCCGTGCAAGCCGCTGGGGAGGGATTTCTACCGCCAGGGTGGGGCCGCTGTAGCGGGGTGAGGACCGATGGGGCGGGTTCGACGTGACTTAAGGTCGTAAATAAACCCCAATTCTGCACTTTTAGATTTTAAGAGCTAAGGAACAAACCCCAAGCAACTCTTGACAGTTTTCTACCATTCTTGAGGCTAAAGGTAAGCTTTTAACTCCTTGAATCCATTTTTCGGTCCGTAGAACATAATAGAATGGGTAATTATCGATGGGGGAGGGTTTTGATCTAGATTCTATGGTGGAAACAACCCAATATTGGGTGCTTCAGATCATGAGTATGATCTAGGGTTCATAGAATTGTTAGTGATTCGGGTAATTAGTGATTGTTTATTGGTTCTCGTGTTTTTATGATTGTTTGTAGACCAAGAACAAGCAGAATGAATCCGGAAAGGGAAGGATCAAGTTTCTTAGGGTTTCAAGCTTGTTTCGAGGTAGGTGATGGTTGTGATTCTATGATTGTGTGATGTATGCTTGTTCTTTCTTCATTATGATATATGTATGTATGCGAATATTGCATTATTGATCACACTTGTTGTAAATGAGATAGATGAATAACTATATGCCATGAATCACTTCTTGATTATATGATTATTGAGAATGTACTTGTGATTATGATTGTGATGTGTTGATTGGATTAGATACCGCGTTCTGGTATACTAATTGGGATCGGTTGCCACGTTTCGACATAATTATGGGATCGGTTGCCACGTTCCAGCATAAACATTGGATCGGGTACCACGTTCTGGTATGCTAACAGTTTGGGTTTGGGTTCCATAAGAGGACTAATGACTTGTTATAAATGTATATTGTTGAGCATGTGATAATCGATATTGTATATGTTTGGTATTTTGCATGGTTATAATGTTGTATTGACTTGCTTATGTTACACTTAGTGGGATAGCCGTGTAATCTTACCAGTACACTGTAGATGTGTACTGATACTGCAATTGCTCTTTCTTTGTTGAGTATAGGGCATCTTCAAGCGGCTATTGACAGACCTTGTTTAGAAGATTAGTGATCATCATTTGAATTCAGGGGTGAGCCAGTTCTTCCAGGTTGCCATAAGTTCTCCTTTTGTCTATGACCACATTTCGGACTTAGACTTTTCTAGTTAGTTGTTAGTTCATTAGTTTGGGGTTGTGACCCTTTTTGTTTAGACTTTGGTTCATTATTAGATTTTTGGTACATTGACTTTCAGGTTCTAGGGGTATTTTTTCCGCATTGTTAGTTGTTAGATCTTTTGGAAGTTTATGGGAACTTTAGTTTTTAGATATTATTCCTGCTTCGTATCCTTAATGCTTTAGTTTTTGGTGTAGTAGCTTGGTTTGGGTTGTAGTAGTGGTTCTCCCATCGGAGGGTTAGTGTATGTGTCAATCACGACGGTCTAGGTCGTGACAAATTTTGTATCAGAGCCTAGGTTCGTTGATCTCGATGTACCAAAATGAGTCTAGTAGAGTCTTGTGGGATGGTACGAGGATGCCTTTACTTTTCTTCGAGAGGCTATAGGACTTTAGGAAATCTCTTTGTTTTCTCTTGTTTCCTTTCGTGCTATGACTTGATTGCAATTTGTATCTGGCGATTCAAATTGGTATCTACCTCCTTCACTCTTTTGTCCACAGATGGTTAACACTAGATTCAACGGTGTCAGGCCCGTTGCTCCCGTCAATGCTCCAGCTGATGAATCTGCAGCGAGAGGTCGCAGTCGAGATAGGGGTAGAGGAAGAGCTCGGGGTAGAGGCCGAGGAAGAGTGGCGCTTGCTAGAGTTAAGGTACCGATTGAAAATTTTTCCCAAAATGAGGCCCCTCTTGTGCATCATGAAGAGATAGAAGAGGATATTGAGGTTGAAAATGTTGATGAGGTTAGACAAGAGGAAGAGGTGCAGGTTGAGACTACCGATGTTCCTCCCATAGACCCAGTGTTAGCTCGACAGATCATGTCATTCCTGAAAGGGTTGGTTGGTCCTGGAGTGCTTTCTTTTGCTCAAGTAACTCAAACTCCTGCCAATCCTCCTGTTGCTATCACTGCACCCAAGGTGGGTGGGACTGGAAGTAATGATGCTTTCTTCCGTCCTTTGTTGGGTTCTGTTATGACTGGTAATGAGCATGAAATATTGACTAAGTTTTTGAAGCTAAAGCCTCCTGTATTTCTTGGTTCTGAGAGTGATGATGCTTATGAGTTTATCTTAGACTGCTATGAGAGGCTTCATAAGTTGGGAATTGTCCATATGCATGGGGTTGAGTTCGTGGCTTTTCAGCTTCAAGGTGAGGCTAAGCAATTGTGGAGAGCTTATATGGAATGTAGATCTTCAACTTTACATCCACTTACTTGGACACAATTTCATGCTCTGTTTCTAGAGAAGTATGTGCCTAGAACTTTAAGAGTTTGCAAGAAGGATGAGTTCATGGCTTTGGAGCAAGGTGGTATGTATGTGGTTGCTTATGAGGCCAAGTTTCATGCTTTGTCTAGATATGCTACATAGTTGGTGACTACTGAGGAAGAGATGATCTATTTATTTATTAAGGGATTAAACTCTAAGTTGCAGGTATTATCTGTTCATATGACCTCTGCAGGGAGAAACTTTAATGAGGTAACAGACTTTGTGAAGAAAGTGGAGAGGGGGTGAGACGAGATGGTCAGGCTAAGGCATTGGCTAAAAGGGCCAAGAACTCGGGTAACTTTTAAGGTTCTTACTCCAGGGGTCCGGAAGGCCAACGCTTGCAGCCAAGCCAATTTAGTCCGCTATGCCCGCCTCTACAGGTAACAACTCAGGAACTCCATCTCATAATTTGATTCAAGATAGCCAGGGAGTCGCGCCTTCGACGGGCGGTAGGCCATCTTTTGATTGTACATGTTATAATTGTGGAGAGCTTGGGCATATGAGGAGAGATTGTCTCTACCCACGTGTGTTGGATTCCGTGCAGCAGCAGACTAGAGCAGTGGTACCCGCAGGAAATGGTAATAATGGTAGAAGGCATCCACAAGGTGGGCGAGGAGGTAATTAGTGAGGCCGTAGAGGTAGAGGAAATGGTAATGCAGGCAGAGGTAACGTGCAACCAGACAGGGAAGTGGTTCGTCAAGATGATAGGGCTCAGTGCTATGCCTTTCCGGGCAAGAATGAGGTAGAGGCATCTGACGCAATGATCACAGGTACTATTCTTGTCTGTGACCAGATGGCTAATGTGTTATTTGATATGGGTTCTACTTATTCATATGTATCCATGCGATTTGCCTCAAAATTTGCTATGATTTGTGATATACTTCATGCCCCTATCCATGTTTCTACCCAGTTGGAGAGTCAGTCATAGTCACCCATATCTATCGTGCTTGTCCTAGTTTGTTTATGGGTTTTCAGACTTTGATCTAAGGTCTGGCTACCATCAGTTGAAAATCCTGAGGATGTACCCAAGACGGCGTTTAGGACTCACTATGGGCACTATGAGTTTTTGGCTGTCTTTTGATTTGACCAATGCGCTTGCAGCTTTCATGAGTTTAATGAATAGGGTGTTCAATCCATTTCTTGATTCTTTCGTCATAGTCTTTATTGATGATATTTTGGTTTATTCGAAAAGTGAGGAAAAGCATGCCAACCATTTTCGTATTGTTTTGGGTGTTCTTGGGAAACAAAGGTTATAAGCTAAAATTTTTAAGTGTGAATTTCGATTGACATCTGTTGCATTTTTGGGACATGTAGTTTCAAAAGAAAGGGTAATGGTAGATCCTCAAAAGATTGAGGCGGTTAAGAATTGGGTTTGGCCTAGCTCTATGACGAAAGTTAGGAGTTTTGTGGGGTTGACTAGCTATTATCATCGATTTGTAAAGAATTTTACTTCTATTGGCACCCACTTGACTAATTTGACCAAAAAGGAGATACCATTTGAATGGACTGAAAAATGTGAGGAGAGCTTTCAAAAGCTCAAGACTCCCTTGACCACCGCACCTATTCTAGCATTATCGGTAGAAGGTAAATATTTTGTTGTTTATTGTGATGCTTCACATTCTGGTTTGGGTGCTGTGTTGATTCAAGATAAGAATGTTATAGCTTATGTCTCGCGTCAATTGAAGGTGCATGCGAGAAATTATCCAACATATGATTTAGAGTTGGCAACGGTAGTATTTGTGCTTAAGATCTGGCAACATTACCTCTATGGGGTGAAGTGTGAGGTGTTTACTGATCATCATAGTTTGCAACATGTGTTCACTCAAAAGGATCTGAATTTGAGACAACGAATGTAGATGGAGTTACTTAAGGATTATGACGTGACCATTCAATACCATCCGGGAAAGGCTAATGTGGTGGCAGACTCTTTGAGTTGAAAAGCGGTGAGTATGGGTAGTTTAGCTTGCTTGAGGGTATCCAAGCGACCCTTGGCTAAGGAAATTCAGACCTTAGAATCTCAGTTCATGCAGTTGGGCATCTCAGAAAGAGGTGGGGTGTTAGCTAGCATTGAAGCGAGGGCCACATTCATTGAAGAGATCAAGGCCAAACAATTTAAAGATGAAAATTTGGAGGAGCTTAGAAAGAAGACTGCAAATGGTAAGGCACAAGAGACCACTCTTGATGCGGAAGATGTGCACAATTTTAAAGGGAGGATTTGTGTTCCTCGAGTTGATGATTTGATTCACAAGTTGTTAACAGAATCGCATGGCTCGCGATATTCTATTCATCCGGGTGTGACCAAGATGTATCGAGAATTTATTGGTGGTCAGGCATGAAGAAGGAAATAGCGGAGTTTGTGGCTAAGTGTCAGAATTGTCAACAAGTAAAGTATGAACATCAAAGGCATGCAGGTTTGCTTCAAAGAATGTCAATTCCGGAATGGAAGTGGGAAAGGATAGCCATGGATTTTGTGGTAGGTCTTCCGAAGACTTTGGGAAAGTTTGATTCTATTTGGGTAGTGGTTGATAGATTGACTAAGTCAAATCATTTTATTCCGATAAGAATAGATTATAATGCTAAACAATTGGCAAAGGTGTATGTGAAAGAGATAGTGATGTTGCATGGGGTGCCCCTCTCTATCATCTCAGACTGTGGTACCCAATTCACATCCAACTTTTGGATGAAATTACATGATGAATTGGGCACCCAACTCACTTTTAGTACAGCCTTCCATCCACAGACAGACGGGCAGTCAAAGAGGACTATTCAAGTGTTAGAAGACATGTTGAGGGCATGTGTGATTGATTTTGGAGGGCATTGGGGTAAATTCATACCTTTGTGTGAGTTCTACTATAATAATAGTTATCACTCCACCATTGATATGGCACCATTTGAGGCATTTTATGGGAGGGGATGTAGATCACCCATAGGATAGTTGAGGCCGGAGATGTGAAACCTTTAGGGATTGATTTAGTGAAGGATGTTCAAGATGAGGTGAGAAGTATTCAAGCTTAGCTTTTAGCAGCCCAGAGTAGACAAATGAAGTATGCGGATCATAAGGTAAGAGACATGGCATTTCAAACTGGTGAAAATGTTCTTCTTAACGTATCATCCATGAAAGGGGTGATGAGATTCGGCAAGAAAGATAAGCTAAGTTCGCGATACATTGGTCCATTTGAGGTACTCGAATGTGTGGGATCGGTAGCGTATAGATTGGCTTTACCTCCTAATCTATCTGGTGTTCATCCGGTATTTCATGAGTCCATGTTGAAGAGATATCATGGTGACGGGGATTACATCATTAAATGGGACTCAAATGTGTTAGACAAAGACCTCTAATATGAAGAGGAATCGATTGCAATTCTTGATCGTGATGTGCGTAAGTTGAGGACCAAAGAGATTTAGTCCGTGAAGGTTCAATGGATACATCGTCCAGTTAAGGAAGCTACTTGGGAAACCGAAAGGGACATGCGAGACAAGTATCCCCAATTGTTCGTCGATTCAGGTATTACTTCATTCCTTAGCCTATTTTTCCTAAGTTTGTCACTCGGGAACGAGTGATGGGTAAATTGGTATCTATTGTAACTACCGGGTTCCGTCGTTATAGAAAAGCCAACGCGGAAAAATTTTGGGTCAGAAAACTTTTTCGTAGTAACTTGAAATTTCCCAACCTAGTCCAGATTTGGACAAAATTGGAGTCATTAAGGTGTAGGAAAGTCTGGTAACAACCAGGTGACTTATTTATGATTTTGATTACATGAGTAGTTAGATAAGTCATTAAAGAACCCGTACGACTTTACGGAATTGAATTCGGGTGAGTAGAACTTTTAGAATCGATCTTAGCATGAACGGTATTTTCTGAGCGTCGTTGATTAAAGATGTGATGTGAAATGGGGGTCTTGGAATTATTAAAATAGCTCATTGGTTCCGTGCAAGCCGCTGGGGTGGGATTTCTGCCACCAGGGCGACGCCGCTGTAGCGAGGTGAGGACCGTTGTGGCGGGTTCGACGTGACTTAAGGTCGTAAATAAACCCCAAAACATCTTTATTCTGGACTTTTTAATTTTTAGAGCTAAGTAACGAACCCCAGGAGACTCTTGATAGTTTTCCACCATTCTTGAGGCTAAAGGTAAGCTTTTAACTCCTCGAATCCGTTTTTCGATCCGTAGAACGTAATAGAATGGGTAATTATCAATGGGGGAGGGTTTTGATCTAGATTCTATGGTGGAAACAACCCTATTTTGGGTGCTTGGGATCATGGATATGATCTAGGGTTCATAGAATTGTTAGCGATTCGGGTAATTAATGATTGTTTATTGATTCCCGTGTTATTATGATTGTTTGTAGACCAAGAACAAGTGGAAAGAATCTGAAAAGGGAAGAATCAAGTTTCTTAGGGTTTCAAGCTTGTTTCGAGGTAGGTGATGGTTGTGATTCTATGATTGTATGATGTATGTTTGTTCTTTCTTCATTATGATACATGTATGTATGCGAATGTTGCATTATTGATCACACTTGTTGTAAATGAGATAAATGAATAACTATATGCCATGAATCACTTCTTGATTGTATGATTATTGAGAATGTACTTGTGATTGTGATTGTGATTGTGGTGTGTTGATTGGATCGGATACCGCGTTCGGGTATACTTATTGGGATCGGTTGCCGCGTTTCGGCATAATTATGGGATCGGTTGCCACGTTCCGGCATAAACATTGGATCGGGTACCACGTTCCGGTATGCTAACAGTTTGGGTTTAGGTTCCATGACATGACCAATGACTTGTTATAAATGTATATTGTTGAGCATGTGATAATCGATATTGTATATGTTCGGTATTTTGCATATTTATAATGTTATATTGACTTGCTTATGTTACACTTAGTGGGATAGGTGTGTGATCCTACCAGTACACTGTAGATGTGTACTGATACTGCAATTGCTCTTTCTTTGTTGAGTACAGGGCATCTTCAAGTGGCTATTTATAGACCTTGTTTAGAAGATTAGTGATCATCATTTGAATTCAGGGGTGAGCCAGTTCTTCCAGGCTGCCATAAGTTCTCCTTTTGTCTATGACCACATTTCGGACTTAGACTTTTCTAGTTAGTTGTTAGTTCATTAGTTTGGGGTTGTGACCCTTTTTGTTTAGACTTTGGTTCATTATTAGATTTTTGGTACATTGACTTTCAGGTTCTAGGGGTATTTTTTCCGCATTGTTAGTTGTTAGATCTTTTGAAAGTTTATGGGAACTTTAGTTTTTAGATATTATTCCTGCTTTTGTTTCCTTAATGCTTTAGTTTTTGGTTTAGTTGCTTGGTTTGGGTTGTAGTAGTGGTTCTCCCACCGGAGGGTTAGTGTGGTGCCAATCGCGACAGTCTGAGTCGTGACACCTATAGACGGTCCAAGTTGCATGGTGAAATTCCATATTTGGAGGACCAATCAATTAGGGATACCTAACTTACGAACCTTGCATGTCAAACACTAGGATATGATTACTATTATTAGGATTACTGCGTTAAGAGCTTATGGGGAATACATATACCCTAGTTTCCATCTTATATTGATAACTCAAATTGTGAATCGTGTTTACTTGTTACTTAATCATTCTAATTAACAATTTGTTACTTATTTACAACCCCCTATTACTTTTCTCGGAAATAGTTTGACCAAAAAGAGATAATTGTGAGTTAAGTTTAATTCTAAATCACATTTCTCTTGGGATCGACCCCAACCTACAAGTTGGGTTATTTATTTGACAACGATCGCTTATGCTTCTTTAATAGAGGTGTAATTTGAGTGCATCATGTACCACTGCCAATTTAATAATTACACATACTACATTAATCCAACATGTAGTATTTTAGTTTTCTGATTTGAATATTGTATGTGCTCATTAGTTTATTATTTTTATTTATGTATTTTAAATTATTTATAGTTAAGAGTGTATTCTTTTTATTAGGCCATACTTTCTATCATAAAATGATAAAACTTTTAAATTTAGTAATATTAATGGATTTTAAGGAGATAAAAAAGTTTTTATGGGTGATCTATCTGCAAAATGTTTAAAAATAAAAAAAGAATGATAACGCCTTTTGAAGTATATTTGATTACTTAACATTATGTTGTGATCTTTTATGGTCCGAACAATATGTATTGAAGTCACAATTAACATTTTTCTTCTTTTACATTTATTTCTAATTTGCCTTTTAATTTTATGAACTTTTCAAGTGTATCTTTTAGTGTTATTTGACTTTTAATCGTAAAACAATATTTAAATGATATGGATATTACAAGTTATGTTTCTCATAAAAAAATGAAATTAGGCAATCTTTTTAATAAGTGTGTGAATTTCTCCATTTATAAATTATTATTATTATTATTATTTTATTATTATTATTATTATCAGAGACTTTATCCTATAACTTTATTTTATAATTCAAATTAAAGACCTTTTTATAAATATACATACAATTTTTTAAAAAGGTTTCATCCATTAGTATGGGGTACACGCGTTATACTAAAAGTGAGAAGCTTTAGAAGGTAGAGTTGAATTACCATTTTACCCTACACTATAACGTACCTAATTTATTTGAATATTAAATGGTTAACACAATCATATTATATTATACTAAATACTAAAGGTGGAAAGGTGGTAGATGAAAAGTTGATCATATAATAATAATACATCATTATTACTATTTTACTATTATTATACTCTATATCATCATACTTATACATTTTATAAATTATAAATAGGTAGCCTAAAGTTAAAAATTGAATTACATACACATTCTAATATATGATACTATTTTTATTAAACATAAAAAAAAAATTGAATTAATCATTATAATAATAATTATAATAATTGTAGTTGAGTCTCTTTATTACCTGCCGTTATCATACTACTCTTTAATAACCATTCAATTAATACAATGACCAAGCAAATTTTGCAATCCAAGTAAAAAGCCAAATTAAAAGACTATTGTTACATATATTAAACCCTTCCGTTTAAGTTATTTATTAGAAAGACAATGAAAGAATCATTAGCTAAATTGTAAGTTACAATGAATTGTTTAATATATTTATCATTTTACTCATATTATTATATTATATTATTATAATATACAACAACAATAACAAGATCCTATCTTCAAAGTTAGACTATCATTTCCCCCCTATTTTACCGTAAAAGCTCACTAAATTAATACTCAATTAATTAATAATCTCTCTAAGATAATAATTTTCTCCGGTCCCGACTTGGGCCAATGGAAAAAATCACTCATTTCGATATATATTTTCAGAAGACCACTCATAAATATATGGTCCCATTAATATTATAAATTAATAATTCTTTAAAAGTACAAATATATCTAAGAAAATTTAGTGAAATGTTATTCTATTATGTTGTGTTTTTTTTGTTAAAATTTAAATCTAGTTGAAACTCGTCTCTAACTTTTCTTATTGCATCCAAAAGTTTCGGTGTTGTCTTTTCTAATTGCACCATAAAATTGTGAAGAGTTCTAGATGCAAGTGTTTCCTTACGCATAACTAGTTTAAAAGGTATTGTATAATCTTCAACTTTATCATCAACATTGTTTTTCCAATGATATCCATAATTTGTTCTAAGCTTTGGACCTCTGAACATGTATTATTTTCACCCATCAAATAGGCTATTAAGATCCATTTTATTGTGGTAACTGAGATAATTAATTATGACCTCAAGTTCATGAATGACATTTTCATAAGTGGGTTCTTTCAAATTCTTTGAGATTTCATCCCTGAATGATTTTTTCAGTGTCGAAACACTCTTTCAATTAATAAATATTAATTTATCGATTAAATAATACTTCTACAAAATAATAATATTTTATAATCCCGCCTATATTAATTTAGAGAGATTTTACTGTATATCAAAATATAATAAAAACATCTAATTATCTATCTTATTCATGTAACATTTATATTGCAATTAAATTTATTGAATACTAATTTTATTTATAATTGTTCTATTACATTTTCTAAAATGAATGTCTGCTCTCTCTTTTTCTTGCAGAAAATAATTAATTACATAAAAAAATATATTCATGCATCTTCAGGTAAAAGCTCACTTTTATAATTTTCATATATCTGATCTTCTCATTCTCATTTCTTAATCTTGAACTTTCAAATTTCTCACACAAATAAAAAAAAATACAAATAAGTAATTATTCCTTGAATACAAGAAATTAAAGTAGATACATGTATCCTTTAAAGTTAAATTTCATGTTCTATCTTTTTTATATTTATGTTAATAGTATTTGACCGTTTAAATTTCCATATGACTTTTCATGTTTCTACAATTTTTGTCTTATAAATTTAACTTTTCCAAGAAAAAATTTATTTACTACTCCTACAATTCTTGTGTGTAGGAGCTCTAAGTTGGTGAAAGTTATGAGATCTCCTTATATAGTCACGAGAATAGATAAGAATTTAATTATTGAAGCATCAGAGTTTGGTGTGTTAGTTTTATACTTATTTGTAGTAATTAGAATTATAATAAGATTTTTATATCCCTCTTTTTATAGTTGAATTGTTTCTTTGTTAGCAACTTACTTTAATTTTAATTTTTTATTTTGTATGCTCAAATATAAACTATATGCTTCGTTAGTTTTTGTTTCAGTTTTCATTATTGGGAGACATGTAAAAAGGAATCCTAATTGTCTTGCTCATGTGTATCGTTTTCTTTTTTTTTATTTTTATTTTGTACTTATAATTTTACATGTACAATAACTTTAATCTTTAAGAATGAATGCGATAGAATGCTTCTTTTTTTAGGAAAAAAAATTTGGAAAAAAAGAAGAAAAAGGTGAAACGTATAGCATTAGATTAATGGTGGATAAGTTATGTATGAAAAGATGAGGGAAAATGCATAAGTACCCCCAACCTATGCCCAAAATCCCTGAGACACACCTAACCTTTACTAAGGTCCTATTACCCCCGAACTTATTTTTTTAATTAATTTTCTACCTCTTTTCGGCCTACGTGGCACTATCCTTGAAAAAATTGTCAACACGCGCTGGGCCCATAAGAT